>LOJH01012752.1:2280-25347 GCA_001685095.1 Ellobius talpinus
AAATACCCCTTTGGATCCCAACTGGTGTGGGATTGTTTATGACTTACTCCTTCACCTCTCAAAGAGTTACTGTTTAGGTAGGCCCTGGAGATCTCCAACCTAATGCAGGCTCTTGCCACTGTCCGTGGTTACCCACCATAACTACAAGAAAAAACTGTTACTGAAGACACCACACATTTTGACTGCAGGCCACAGACACCAAACTGACCAAGAAACTTCAGGAAAGATCAGTTATAAGAAAGTGTATGTTCCTACTTTCTCAGGGATCTGCCATTCACATGGGTGTCTCAAAGAAGCCCAACAATGGTGCAAGGGTTTTCATATCCATACTCACAGGGGAAGACAGCAGCTAAAGGTCTTCCCTTTGAGTAGACGTTCCTGCTACATTTGCTGAATTATGTTAAAGCCAACAAAAATAAATAGCATGACATAAATTCAGTACTAGCAGGAATCACCAATGGTGTGATAAACATGGCACATGGACTTTGAAGGTGGGCACCGTGAGTGTGAGCAGAATGCAAAGGACAGGCCTACCCTGGAACTCAAACAGTGTACCAGAAACAGCCCATTTAGCAGGCAGCAAAGTAATTTGTATTTTTGTCCTAAAATATGAGTTGACTTCCTGGGAAAAGCAAACAAAACTAAAATGTGGTGCTGGTGCAGAAAAGGCTCCAAACTATAATTACAGAAGCAGTCAGTAACATTAAAAAATCAGTCAGGTATAAACCGTTCCAATCCCAGAACCTACAAATTCTGGTTTTGACAGCAAAAAGGCAATTTAAGATAATTAATAATTATGTCAGTCACTTAATGGATCAGCTAAGATAGAATACAGCAGTTTTACTTTTCATGGACATACATGTAAGTCATTTCCTTATCTTGGCTCCTACAAATAATGCTGCAGTGAGCTCAAGCTCTACAGTTTTTTGCTATTCTACCTCCCTTGGATCTGTATCTACGAGGACTTACAGACAGTGAGGTGATAACATTTCTAATGTTCCACATTGGTCACTCAGTCTTTCATTTCTCTCCACCAGTACAAGAGCTCCGTTCTTCCACGTCTTCATAGACCCTTTTTATCTTCTTATTTCGGGATCCTAGCCACCGTCTGAGGTACTATCTTATTGTGGTTCTGACTAACATTTCACCGGTGCTTATTGACATCACACACTTTTCATATATCAATTAGCTATTTGCATGTCTTCTTTGAATAAATGTCTATTCAAATCCTTTGCCTTTGTTTAAAGAGAAGCAAGTTTCCTTAGTGTTCACAGTACAGACTATAATGCAGCTTGGCAGGATGCACAGAGAACAGCATGGGAGGAGAAGTATTTCAAGTTAATTGGACAGTTAAGGCCTTCCTGCCTAGGTAGACATCCCACATTCTGGAAAGGAAACAAACAAGCAAAGCAATCCCCTAAACCCTGAATAAAACCAAACCAAAACAAAGCAAAACCCCACAACCACCAGGGGGCAGTGTGCATGTTCTATGGGCATGCAGCAGCGCCACTACCATCCTGCCTCCCGTGAAGGCACAGGCCACAGGGTCACAGCAGGGGAGGGAAGCTCAGGCTGCACAAGCTTCTTTCCATCCTTGAGAAAACAGCATGAATGGGTAAGAAAAACCACAGGCCAGGATGTGTAAAGAAAGGAATAACGAATCTACGCGGCATTTATAGATGCGTCTCTAGCCAGCTGGGGTGAAATATGCACCTGTGTGTGTAGTTGAGAAAGCAAGCTACTGTCCTGGTTTCGAAAGAGTCCTTTGGTTAGAGTACAGTGTTTGCTAATTAAAGCGCAAGGTTTGAGTCTGATGCCTTTGTAGGTTAATGAACTTCCAATTCCATAGCTGTAAAATGCACTCCTTACCCTTGGGAACCTCTTCAAAAATGTGCTGTTGGTTGTGAGGGACTGACTACTCCATTCGTAGGACATCAGAACTGTCTCTGATGCTATCAGCTCTGTGTCCTGCTGTGGAATGGACATGTTAATTGGGCATGACATGTAACATATATGTGTGCTTCCCAGAAAAGGTATGTTTGTAAACAAAACGTACAGAATCTAAGCTATATCAGGCCCTTCTCATATTTAAAACATGCTCAACTTGGGTGCAAATGTGTTAGCAGCCTGTCTAGGGCAGAAAGCACCAAGCATACAACAAAGCAAGTTTTAACTTGTGAAGGAGGAACCTCAGCAAAATCCCTCCCAAGATGCATTGTCTTCATAAATGGGCATGACCCTGTCAAAGGCCGCACACTGTGCACAGTTACTAGTAAGCTTTTGTTTTGTTTTGTTTTGTTTTTCCCTACACAGAGACAGGGTTTCTCTGTGTATCCCTGGCTGGCCTGGAACTCACTCTGTAGACCAGGCTCAAACTCAGAGATCCTTTTGCTTCTGCCTCCTGAGTGCTGGAATGAAGGGGAACCACTTTCTGGTGTTGTTTTCTTTTTTCTTTAAGAACACAAACCACAAAATTAGTTTATAGGAATTGTTTTTCTAAAGCAACTACCAAAACAATACAATTCCCCCAAATCAAAGCAAAACAAAACTGTCAATTGCTCTCTTCTTAAATGAAAGGCATCCACCTTCAACCATATGACTGGGAGGAGAAGGGCCTCATTCTACTTGGTGACCACCTGGCTGGAAGGGTTGAGAACAGAGCTGGAAATAACTGTTCTGACTTTCGTGGTCCAGAACACCGGGAAGAGTTTCCACCTACTCGAGAGCTCTCTGAATTTCAAACCTCAATGATCTGAGCCTGCTGACTTTTCTATGGGTGCCTGACTCCTTCCCATCAGATTATCCAGATTACATCACTTCTCTGTGATGGTACTGAGCATCCATGGTTAATGTAGGTTGTCACACACCCAGTCCTGTTTTGTAGATACAAGTATGAACAGGGTATGGCTTAGCATGTATCACCCTTGATAATAAGAAAGCTTGCTTCTATCTCTTTCCAGACTCTCATCTGAATCAGAGTTAAGGCACGGTCTCTTTGTGGCTTTACTGACTCGTCTTGCTTCTGCGTCCTCCTAAGGGAGTCCATCCAGAGATGGCTTTCTTCTCTAGACAATGCCCAAAGGGCAAGCTTCAAAATAAGCTGAGAACAGCAACTAAACCACTGCCATTGTTTCCCAGAGTGGGAACTGTTAGCTTGGGTTTGGTGGCTCAGCTACTCTGAATATAATAAAAGCAAAATGGTATCGTCTAAAGGCAATAAACCAAAATGGTACAAGCATGAGCTGGGGACAAAAGAGGTAAGAACTTTCTAGAAGGCATTAGTATAAAAGCAACCACTGAGTAAAAACCTTCCTAAACCTAAAAGTCATTTATAAAAAGAGTGTAGGATGACCATGTATGGAAAGCTCACAGCAAATACACTGCATGTAATGTACAATTAAAAAAACAGAGTATGAGTGCACATAAAAGTACAAAAACTATAATCAATAAAAATGATTCAACTTTTTATTCAAAAAAGTCATTTTATTGGCTACTAGCAGAACCCCATGCCATATTTAAGAGATATTTCATAAGCAAAGAGAGCAGGAAATGCTGGAAATAGAGGAAGACACAAAAGTTACACCCAAAGAAAAAGGAAATGAAGTTTGAAATGTCATACCAGAAAAAGTATAGTTCATATCCTCAACTTGAAATGAGAACAAAAACAAACCAAAACTCCAAATAGGGAAATAGAACAGCAGACTCATAACAAAGTTCTAGATAAATTTATGTGCGCAGTAATTCACTGCCTGCTTTCATGAGGCAGAATCCAGATGCAGGAGACTCGTGCGCTCGACTGTAATGCTACGGCAGATCATAGGGCAAAGACATAAGCAAGGACAGGGGAAAGAGTCAGAGCTTGTGTGCATATGTATTCATTCCTGCAGACCTCCATTGCAGCTGTGCAGATCACACTTTCTTCTTAAGCACATACTGATATTTATAAAGATCGAACAGACAGCAAGTAACACAGGAAACTATCATTTCAGTGAAGAAGATTAAATCCATAAGCACTTTCTGATTATGGTGCAACTAAATTAGAAAATTTGAGTGGGTGTGGTGGTATAATTCTGTAATCCCAGAGCTTACAATTTAGATGCAGGAAGATCAGAAGTTCAAGGTCATTCTCAGATACAAAGTAAATTTAAGGCCCACCTGGACTGCATACGACCCTGTATCATAAAGACTAGAAACAAAAACGTAACTCCATGATAATTAAAGGACAAAAACAGCATTTTCTTCCAACTAGAAATTTTGAAGCTTTCTATTTTAAGGGAAGCTACAAAGCAATAGTGTAATTCTAAAAAGAAAAAAATGAAGCCCTAAGTGTCACAATCAACATAAGACTCTTAAGCCAGAAATCAGAGAATAATGTCTCATTTTAAGGAAACATGTTTATAAACATATACAGAGAAACTGTACCAGCTTATTCTTTCAGCATAATGATTTCTGGTGTCATCCATTTTTCATAATTTCTTTCTTGTTTTTTGCAGTAGCATAAAATTCCAGTGGACAGATGCACCACATCCTCCTCACCCATTAGTGTGTTTGCAGTCATCTAGGCTGGTTCCATTTCTTGCATATCATTAACAATGCAATTACAAACTGACATTCCAGTTTCTCTATGATATGTTGATTTCTTTGGATATATAACTAAGAGGGGTAGAGCCAGCTCACACGGTGGCTTTATTGGATACTAAAGAACACCCACAATGAATTCCACAGTGACTGCCCAAATTGACACTCTTACCAGCAGTTTTCTTAGAAATTACAACGTTCCAGTACTGACACATTAAAATGAAGAGATTAAGCAGAACAATTTTCTTAAACAGAAAAGAGAAATTGTCAATGAACTAACTCTTAATTTCCCATCAGAACCATGTAGTTTTCCCTAGGGGAGTGTACCACATTCCAGAAAGCAAGCAATCTCAATGATATTAAAATTGTTCCCAGAAACAGAAAAAAAAGGCAACTTTCCATATTCTTATCATAAACCAAGTACAATTTGATGCATGATTAATAAAAGCTCAGAGAAAGAAATTGGGGTTCAACCTGAAGGTCAAAAAAAAAGGAAAATAGCCAGTTACTGGCTCTTACTTCGACCTCAGTCTGAAAATGGCGATCCTGCCTCTAGGAATCTCAGAATGAGAGCTGTCTCCTCCCGTTTTATAATCCTCTCTAGGGCTGGGATTAAAGGTGTGCACCACTGGGAGTAAAGGCATGCACCGGCCAGTTTCTATGGCAACTAGTTGGCTACTGGGATTAAAGCGTGTGTTACCACTACCTGGTCTGTAAGGCTGACGAGTGGGGTTGTTTCACTCTCTGATCTTCAGGAAATTATTTTTAAATAAATTGTATTTATTAAAATACAAGTGAAATATCACTACAACAATTCCAATATCTAGGTTTTGCAGTTGAGAGTATAAAGTATAAATTTCATAAAGCTAACACAAAAAATAAAAACTATATGCCAATACATTTGAATGTTGAAGCAAATGCTGAAGAAATATTAGTAAACTTCAATCATTAGCATAGGATAAATGCAATATTATGGATGAGTAGGATTTAGTCCAAAACTACAAAAGTGAGTTAATGTCAGGGAATTAATTAATTTATCATAAAAATGCGTTTGTGAGAAAAATTGCATATCTCCATTCATGTACAAATTTATTGAAAAAAGTTGGATATCTATTCCTGGTAAAATACAAATAGGGATCACTTATGCACATATTTTGGTACATAACATAATTACTTTATTTCATAAATAAACTGGAAGATTGTCCAAAAAAAGCAAGGACTGACACTATTTCCATTGCTACCTAATTGTGTGTGTGTTTTGTGCATGCTTTTGAATATAACCGTTATAATAAAGTAGCAAAATCTTCTTCATAATACAAAGACACACACATACATTTAAAAGAATAATTTGATGTTATTTATGTTCAGTTGTACATTTCAGATTTGTGGCTGATGGATACAAAACCAATCACAGCAAGCAAAAGAAGTACCACAGATTTGAAACGGACAGCATGGAATATAAAATGCTCTGTGGCCTTTTTATTGCTAGTTATAAAATTTTACATCAGCAGCAGTTGATATATTGCCAAGAAGAAAGGAACAAACATTCTTAAGACTTAATATGAAACTTTGATGTGCAGGTCATGAACAATGAAAGTTAAATGAGGGCTTTAGCTCTGACATTTAAGGAGCCTGGAACCCATCACCCTTATCCTTAAAACCTTGACAATTGAAAAGGAACACGTTTTTCATTCACCCACCAGAGAACTGAGAACTTGTGGGACAAGGAAAGCATCATCACGCGTGTGGGGAGGCAAAGCAAGCCGACGAGCCACAGTGAGGATGTTAACACCACACTGAAGCCACTGAAATATGCACCAGTATGAATGCTTAGACCACAGTTTTGATGGATTCTAAGGGCTGGATGAGGACTATTAAGAAAGTTGCTCGGGGACCTTCGTTTTAGAGGATACTTTGCAGGTGTATTAGCTTTACATCTAGGAAATACAACAAGCTCTCAAGGTCCGAGAGGTTTTCCCTATGATTCTGGTGAGGAGGATGGAAGATTAATTGTGCCTGGAGTCTGTCAACAATGAAGTTCAGTTCTCATGGGAGCAGATTTTTTTTCCTGAGCCTTGTTCTACACCTGCGGTGGAAAGGCATTTCTATGTGTTGGTCTCGTCTTTCTGCCTCACCAAGGTGGGAGAAACCACACAACAAGAACCACTTGAACTACTCGAAAAATTGTGTCAGAGACACAAGTCCACTAAAAGACCAAGATTTAAACTTGAAGACTAGGAGTCCTTCTCCCCTGTTTGTATTGTTCTACCACACCAAGAGGATTCCAGTAAGCCATCAGGAGATAAGAGCTGGAAGTCTTGTGACACACACATACTCCTTGACAAGCAATGCCAATGAGCCTGGAGTGAAATGGGAGATGAAAAGGACACTAGAGGACCTGGATGACTTTGTTTCTCATAAATACACCAAACACTAAAGTGAGCTCAACTTTAACTATAACATATGTTCTTATTCTAGAGACCCGTTGTACGACATCTCAACGGCACATCTACTTCTCAGTGATGTATAACAAAAGACGAGAAAAATGAAGAGAGAAACCATCAAACTCAGATACAGATGTGACATAATTAATGGAGTTACCAAACAGAAAATTTAAAATAATTAAGGCTGACACAGTAATAGATTTAATGGAGAATAGAGACAATATATAGAAACACATGTCAAAGAAAACAGAGATTGATGTCCTAAGGAAAATTCCAGAGAAAATTCTAGAGAGATTTTTGCATGATTAAAGAAAGAATCAGTGTATTAAAGATGGGTCAATATGAAATTTCCAGAGTAAAATGTAGAGATAGAAAAAACTTATGAAGGGGAACAGAACATCTAAGAACTGTAAAGACTATTTTGGAAGTAGAAGGAAGGAATAGAAGACTCAAACATTCAAGAAATTGCCCAGAGAATGTGGACAATCAACTGTTTGGTGCTATTTTGCTCTATCCAGATAGAAACTATACACAGGCCAGGAGCAGCCCATGGCCCAGTGGCTAGACTACCAGTCACAGAGGCTTAGCGTTCCATGCCCTGAGAACTGTAGACCACATGCTCCGAGGTATAGACTACAGAGACTCGTCTATTTCTATTGTTTTTCTCATTGTCTCCATGGGACCTTTGACTACCCTTTTATCACTGTCCCTGATCCTATGTCTCATTGTTTTTCCTGCTGTGACACCTCCAAATCCGTTGCCGCCTTTGCAACTGATACCACACCACTGTTGCTTCTGCTACCTCCTCTTGGTGCTACCAACTTACCCTCTCTACAAATGATAAAAAATCAAGCATAGGGAAAGCAAAAGCACAACAAATAAACATCCTACCTAAAAAAGCTTCTTGTTGGAAGCAATGCTGCAACACCAGGAGGCAGCTAACTCAGAAATGGTCTGCTTAGCTTGTCTATATAGGCAAAAGGGGTTGTGGCCAGGGTGTGTGCACCAGTCAATCAGTCCTTCCTGCAAACGAAAGGCTGCCCTTCCACTAAGTACTATATAGACCAGAGACTCGCAACCTTCCTAAAGCTGTGACCCTTTAATACATCCTCATGTGGTGACCCTCAACCATAAAATTCTTTTCATTGCTACTTCATAACTGTAATTTCGCTACCATTATAAATTGTAATGCAAATATCTGATAAGTGGGATTTCTGATGTACTACTACTGCTGTGAAAGGCTCTTTTGACCCCCACCCCCAAGGGCCATGACTCACAGGTTGAGAACCACTGATGTAGACCTTTCTCTGGGCCGTGTGAGGAACTGTGTATCAATCTAGCTGAGTGAATATGATACAGGGTTAAAGTTCACAGAGACTTGAGGCGGCAAACCAACCTGGTGCCAGCTGCTTTCCACACCGTGGTCGTGACTGTTCCTTCTGGAGTCGGAGCTGAGCTTCTGCAGCCAGTAGCGGCGGCTGCCACGCAGTTTCCTCAAGCGGATTTGCAGGAATGAAAACTGCTGGGCTGAGGTACGAGCCGTCCAAACAGCACTTGGTCGAGAGGCCATGTTCAAGTCAACCGTGGTTCCAGGAAACAATCTTTTAATTAGGAAGTCAAATCACCCTGGACACCAGCTCGCTTTATGGGAAAACATCAGGGTGGTGAAAAGGAAACTGCAGTTTCAGACCATGAATACCATGAATTTCAATCATTGTAGCT
The DNA here is from genome assembly GCA_001685095.1 of Ellobius talpinus. Taxonomy (NCBI): domain Eukaryota; kingdom Metazoa; phylum Chordata; class Mammalia; order Rodentia; family Cricetidae; genus Ellobius; species Ellobius talpinus. The sequence goes on from LOJH01012752.1 coordinate 11,025, forward strand.
AGGCTCAAGGAGGTCTTTATTAATCAAACTCAGAACCATTACAATCAACACATATCAACACATTTTTTGCCAATGAGAAATAAGTTCCCTTATTCCTGTGCTTAAAAATCCATGCTTGAGAATTTGACAAATTCTGTACCCTGCTGGTTGTAGAAGTATTTTCTCTGTATTAGTGAAAAGATTCAGCATTCATAAGCTGTAGTTTCTACTCTTATAATTTGGTTCAAAAATCTTTACATGAAATTCCTATGATTTTATCCTTTCCTGTAAATACAGATTTTTTTTTTCAATCTCAAGAATGAATCAGCTAGACCTTGGCTGTGCGGGGTTTCATCAAGCAGCAAATTTTTGTATTTTACTTACTAACAGCCCTGGCTTTTTACCAACTACGTAATTACTCACTGGGCATTGAGCTAATAATTTTATTTTTAAGATTTACAAAACTGAGGTTAAAGAGATTGCTCAGCAGTAAAGAGCACTGGCTGCTCTGCCAGAGGACCTAGGTTCTATTCTCAGTGTCTACATGTTGGCTCACAACTCTTGTAACCCCAGTCTCAGGGATTCCCTTTTCTTGTTTCTGTGGACACCAGGAACAAAACACCCGCACACTTCAAACAAACAAACAAACAAATAAAATTTTAAGAGACTTTGAAACCTTAGCTACATTTTTTTACCTGCCTAAAATCAGTTTCACAGGTTTCCTTTGGTCATAATAGACCAAATTATGTGTTTCAATACATAGCAGTTCCTAAATAAGCTGCAGCATACTAATCTTTATCCCTGATCAGAGTTCTCACGGTGATTTATCAACCTCTACTCTAGCCTGGAAGATGTTCAGTGCTTCAGTCTGGCAGATTTTTGTGCATGTGTCACATTTGTATCTGGGTTCTTCTTGGGGAAAGTCTTTTTGCTGTGATTTTGGCTGCTTGGTCCCCTTTCTTCTAATAACCGAGCTTTCTGTGCAGAGAGATCTAACAATTTGTTTCAATATTTATGACACAAACTTCACAGATAGGAGCAAGTAAGAGCAAGCTGTCTAAATGCTTGTTAGGATGGGATAGCAAGGCAAGACTCTCAAATATAAAAAGCAAACTAGGTAAGATCTTTTCGTGTGGCTCGCTCAAGTTGAAAGGGTTTGTTCCAAAGTGTGCACAGTCATTCAGTAAGAACCAAGCAGGCGGCAGCAGGTGCATAGTGTGTGTTCCTCTCCTCCCCACCCTCCTCCTGCTAAATGTGGGTGCTTAAAATCTTCACTTTAAGAACCTGCAAACTGCAAGCGTCCTTGGAAGCTGTAGCAGTTAGCACTCTCAGTGGTGGGAAGAGGGTGAGTTTTTGAGGTACATGGTGGTTTCCCCCAGGAAATCCATCGCATAGTTAAGCTGACTTCTAGAGCAACGTAATGAGGTGGCAGTTTGTTTGACATCCTGAAGCACCCCCCACCCCATTTCATTTCCAAACAAGATGGAAATTATCAAGCAGTTTCATCACCATAGCACCAAGAATATTTCCACCTTTCAATGCAGCAATGGTGTATGCAAAGAAAACATGCTGCAGGACAAATGGGCTCAATGTGTTTAATAGCACAATCACCTCCTGATTCTGGAAAGAAAAAAAACATTCAAGAGCATTTGCTGGGAATGAAATCATCGGGGAAATTTTATCTTGAAAGTTGTTCTTTCAGTTCATTTCAACAATGTTTCAGAAAATACCACATGAAAGTCTCTGTGTTAGACAGGTGTGCTATGGGGATATATAAACTAGAACCCAGCAAGATAGACCTCTATAGTGAAGAGAAATGATTAAATGGGTTAGCACGGGTGACAGAATTGTCACGTAGGCAAGGCAGGAAAAACTATGTGTTTGTTCTTTCTCTACTTTAGCTATTTATTTATTTGAGACACGTTCTTGCTATGTATCCCAGGCTGGCCTGAAATGATCCTGCCAACTTGGTTTTCCTAGTGCTTGGATTACATGTATGTGGCACAACACCCAGCTTTTCACCCAGTTACATTTATTTTTTATTTTATAAAATCTCAGTTGCCTTGTTCAACGTTTTCCATCACGTAATTGCATTTCAGCCCAGTATCATGACATTCCAAAAGGGCCCTGCATTGTCAACCTCTCCTCCTCCCATAGATGGCCACACTCACAGTCACTAGTCAGACACTTAATCTTTCCTTGTCGAGTACTTCAGTGAAGTCTGTCTAAACAGGCAGCGCTGACCTCCAGTGTCTGCTGGGGCTGAGAAGATGGGGATTAGAGTTTTAGTCCTAGGATTAGAAGCAAAAGTGTCAGCACATCACTGGGGCAATGGTTCTGGGAGACAGTAGTGGTGGGCTAGAGGAAATCTCAGGATGACATCCTTTTAACTTCTGAGAGCTCTTAGTCATATGGTGATAACACCTGTCCTTTCAAATCATGTCCCATTGCATGCTTCCTGGAGGGTGAAGTCCCTATGTGAATGAGCACATGAACACATGAATAAATGAAAAAACAACAGCAATGTGACTTTCTCTAGAGCAGAGCTACAGTCATAGGCTTGTTCTCTTTCATGTAATATAGACTGTTTTAAAGAGAGAACATTGTATTTTTTGGGAAAATTTTAAACTGTAGAAGAAACTAAATGATTGAATACTGTTCGGGAAACTGGCTACAGTAATTATTTTGCTAAATATAAATATGCTTACAATAAAATATGTTGTGAGCATTTACCGGTAACAGCCATGTCCCAGGCACAAAAGCTGCCAAAGATGCTGTATAAATTGGTAAGTGATTCAATAAAGCTTACCTGCAAAAACAAATTACGAGGTGGATTTGGCTTATGGGTTCTAGTTTGGTAACTCTTGTTCCAGAGTATAGAACAAAACGAATGGGGCCAGTGTTAAGACTGAAACGTTGTATAAGTTCAGACCAGGTAGATCCATAATAGATGTGAAAAAATTGGTATTTTATTCACAGCTTAATCGTGTACATCTACTATGAAATATCTACTAAGAAAATATGTGACAGGATAATTTTGTTTTCAAAGCATGGTGATGGAGACTGTGTGGGGAAAGGGTCACAAGGCCCATCCTGTTGGTGTTAGAAGTAGAGAGGCCATTTATAGTAAGTTGGGCAAGAAATAACAAATCTCAGTTTGGAGGGGGCGGCACAGCTATCACGGAATGGAAGATGGAGAAGTAACTCAAAGTTCACTTTCTGAAACATTTTATTTTCTCAAGTCTGTAAAATGTCCTGTAAGAATACCCAAATAAAGAAGCACGAGTTAAAAAAAAAGGGACACATTTGAAAAGCAGCAGAGGAAAGCCTGATGTAATCTGTGATTACTTCACGCTAGAATAAGTTTAGAGGGGGTGCTCTGGAAAGATCGTGACCTGCAGATGCCACATCTCACAGGCAACTAGGGACTTGCTTAAATTAACCATAAAGGTCACTTTCTCCCTCCTCAGTGTAGGAAGCAGCATACCTCTGTCATGTGTCTCTGCTTTAGTATGTGGACTTCCAAGTGAGCATGACAGTGCAGGTGAACTGATTGCAGGCGGATAAAAATAACTGATGGAGAGAAACAGGATGTCAATTATGACCAGCAAACAATGCTGCAAATACATGCAATGTAAGTTTCTCTTCCTGGGGTTTTGACCACATCCTAAAACTCAACACACCATGTCAGGATTTCCAGAGCTCATTTCCTTTCTGGAGCCACCTCTCTTCAGCTTGAGAAAATGGAAATCATTGCTCTTTTTATTTGATTCAACTGGAAGTGGATGCTCCTAGAACACTGCTTCCAAAAGCAAGCACAGCAATAGGAAATGAGTTAATGAGCTATGGAGTAAATCACAAGCTTAGTAATGCTTCACAGGCTATCCCACATTAGTGGGTAAGTTTCAAGAAATACATGTTTGGTAAAATTATTTAATAAGAAGTTGTTTTTCTGAAGCAGAAATTTTGATTAACTAGATTTACTTATGACAGAACATCTCAAGGCTAATTGGTAACACCAATAATGCTAAAATACAATATGAAATCCCAAGACAATAGAATTTGGGTATTTTCAAATTTATTGAAAGCAGATTACAATTTGATAAACACACACATACATGTACAACACACAGCATATAACAGGTACAACAAAATTTCCAGTAGAGTCATCACCCCACTGGATAACTTAGATCCATTTGGATCATGTTTTGCTGTAAGCAACAGAATGTTTAAGTTTAGCTACTTAAACAATTGGGACTTCTTTTGTTTATAAAGCAAAAAACATAAGGGTAAATTTATGGCATTACTCAATTGTTCAACAATATCAGAAAAAAATTAGAATTTCTGTTGACCTTTTCCTCTTAGTTGCTACAATGCTGCTGCAGTTGTAAGTACCACATCTGCATACAAGGAAAGAATAGAAAAGTTAGGAAAGATAAGAAGGCTGTCATCTTTATCTGCTCCTTATAGAAAGAAAAACAGTGTTTTCCAGAATCCTTACAGCAAATATTGTCTTGGACCTTTTTATTCAGAATCAGATTATATGGGTCACATTCAACTACTATGCAGGGTGGAAGGACAGAGAGAGTCTTTGGGGAATCTGAAATTAATATTCTCATGTGAGATTAGATGTTTGCCCTTTTTTCCCACGTGGGTTGGGCATATCACTGCCTCAAGCAAACCAGACCATCAGAGAAGCTGAATCTCCATTCTGCAACTGATGGAGTCTGCTATAAACTTCAATACATGATAAGGCTCATATGCCTCAATTGTTATTCTAAAATTATAGTGGAGACTGTAACATAATTCATATATCCCCTTTAAGGAATATAGGTCTGATAGTGCAGTTGTTGAGAAGGTTGATTAAAGGCAGGCCTTGAATTTTGAGCTCCCTGCAGGAAATAGTCTACTAGAGAGAATCATCTTGTTGACCCTTCCACAGGGCCGCCTATGTCAGCATGGGATTGTAAAGGCCTGATAATTCTTTTCTTTTCCCCATCACGTTCACTCTCACCAGTCCCTTCTTTTTTCAGCCTTCCTCACTGACGTGCAAATCATGGTGGCAGTAGTAGTTGAGGGACCACACCTCTACAGTCCTGGTGGGCAGCCAGAACTGCTGAGACTGCATTGCAGCTTGGCTTTTCCCTCCTCCCAGCTAGTCCTTCTCTGCTGACCACAGATGCTCAGTCCCCATCTTTATCAAACCTCTTGCGCATGTGCGTGCACGTGTCTTCTTTTTGGAGAACACAATTGCTAAGAAGATAGACTAGGATGTAAAATGCACTCAAGGTATGTTCCTCTTATATTTTAGTTCTAAAAATGGTTTGGGATTTTTAAAATAGGGATTATTAGCTGGATGTGGTGGCACACACCTTTAATCTTAGTTGGGAAGCAGAGACTGGCAGGTCTCTGTGAGTTCAGGGTCAGTCTGGTCTGCAAGGAAGTTCTAGGAGAGCCAGGGCTACATAGTGAGAGCCTGCCAAAAACAATAAAAACAATTATTGCAGTTAAATCTGAGTCATATAAGAAAGATGATCTTTAAAATGGGAGCATTGGGTAAGATAGTAGACTGAAGGCTGCCTCTGTATAAGTCTGTAAAGCTGTGAATCAGAATAAGAACAAAGAGAAGGAGGAAGAGGGTGAGGAATGTGTCTCAAACAGAGGAAGGGCTTTGGAGATCCATGAAGGAAGTGAAATGCTACCAGGAAGGGCCAGATGCACAGTGCAGGGAAGAAAGCCGAACACAGCCGCATCTGCGCAGTTCCCTGGCAGGGACAGGGGACCCAAATCCACCGCCAAAGTGTAATCCAGGTGAAACTGGGCATCCCTGGCCTTAGGACAAGCCCACAGTCCTCGCGGTTCACAAACACACTTCAGGGGTTGGTGAGATCGTGACTGTTCCAGAAAGAAATCCCACATTGTCAGGCTAACGGGACTGGGAGTGCAGTGGTTCAGATGCCATCTTGAGAGAAAGAGCTAGAGCGTGAGAACAGAGAACATCAACAAGTAAGATCCTTGGCCTTACCTCCCTTTGGTCTGCCTCAGTTTGTGCTTGAGTGAGGAAAAACCCAGAGAGACAGTTGTGAAGAGTAGGAAGGCTAGATGAAGTAGCCAAATAGACAGGGGGCCAGAAGCTGGCTCAGGCTAGGATGTGCACAGAAGAGATAGCCCTGGCCTCACTGGCTGGGGACATAACCACATCAAGAAAGAATTACTCTGCACTTTGGTAGTTCTGAACTCAGGGCCAGGGGATGGAAAAAATCTTGGGGCCACCAATCTCATTGATGGCGAAAGAACCGGAGAACTCTGAGATCCCAGAATATGCATGATAACCACAGAGGCGGCTCTCCGGTGGTGTGATTTATACTTAGCTTGAAAGCATGAAACAGGTCCTCCTAGATTGATCAGTGAGGTAGTTTCTTCCCATATTCCTAATAGGCTTGGGAGACAGCCCTCTGCTAAGGTATTAGCCAACTCAAGGGGCACAATACGGGGAGTCTTTAGAAGATACGAGAATATGGATAGACCACAGAATACAAAGCTATCCATGACCAGCGGAGACCAGACAACAAAGAAAAACGGGTCCTGTGAGGACATCAACACAGTTCCAAAGAGATGCAGCAGCAACACAAGCTACAGGAAGCACAAGAGACTGTAAGATCAACTGACCCTCCTCCCCTCCATGCATGTAAGCCACAGGCTCCAGTTCATGGACTGAGAAGAAAGCTCTTGAGCAGATGAACTACGGTGGTGCTCACTGTCTTGGAGACATTCAGCAAGTCTTTTACTGGGGTGTACTTTTAAAACTATGTTTTATTTGTTATTCTTCTTTATAAATTCAATGTATTGGTTTCAGTTTCTTTTTCCTTTTTGCTCCCTACATTTCTTCCTCTTCCCTCCACATTTGCTAATATTTTGATTTTACCTTATTTTTTTAAAATATTGCAATGTTTTCTTTTATTCCCTTATTACTTCATCTGATTATGTTTTAGAGAGCTTTTTGAAAAAAAAACAAGATTTATCTGGAGGCATAGAACAGTTTCTTCAACACATGGTGCTTATGAAACTGGTCTTCCCCATGTAAGGCTATGAAACTGGGGTCACTCCTCTATTCCTGCACGGAAACCCATTAAAAACAGATCAGAACGGCCATTTTCCGTGCTGCTAGACTTTTCAGAAAACCTTTGCTTATGCTGATATCAAATGTTCTTACTGTTTTCCTCTAGCCCTTTCAAGACTTCAAGTTTTGATCTGTTTTGGTAATTTGCATCATTTTAGAAATTTAATTTGTCTAAGTATTAGCATTGTATGTATCAAGCTATACATATGTCCTTATCAATATTTATTTCCTGTAGTATAATATCTATCAGTTTTGCTCATCAAACAGAGCTCAGGAAACGAATCCCTGAAGAGGAAGGGGCAGAAAGATTTTAAGAGCCAGAGCGGATGAAGGCTACCAAGCAAACAGTATGTTGCAGACATCATAGGCCTGATAAACTCACAGAGACTGTGGCAGCATGCACAGGGTGTGCCCATGGCTAAGCCAAATGGGTCCCCCAGCACTGATAGGTGGAAGTAGACATGAATTTCCATCCCTAACCAAGAAGCTGTCTTCATTCAACAACCAATTGTAATGGAAAACTTAGTTATCTCCATTGGAATCTCACTGAGTATACAAACCACAAGTAAAGCAAAGCATGCCCCATGCCCAGAGGTGGATGGTCAACACAAAATGAACTCACTGGTTTTTTGTAAATTTTTTTGTTTCATGTTGCTTTGTTCGGCATTTTTTTCTTACTGGTGTTTTGTTTACATATTGCAGTTATTTTTTTTTATGGATTGTGTGTGTTTCTGTCCTTTTCACTTATTTTTTTTTTAAAAAAACATTCTGGTTTGTTTGTATTATTTGCCTTTTTTTTTCCTAAAGAGAGAGAAAAAAGACATGGAATAGTGAACATGGGAAGATAGGAATGATCTTGGAGTATATGGAGGAGGGGAAACCATGATCAGAATATATTATATGAAAAAGTATTCTCAATAAGAATATATGATAATCCCCATTTCTCGTCTGTCTTGTGGCAACAAGGGTAGGGGAGAAGATCCCCCCTCCACCCATCAATTCCAGAGGCAGGTGGGAGAGATGACCTTGTGGTCATAAGAGTGGGAGGGCTATCCCTGACCCCCAGCAACTGCAACACTCACAAGAGCAGCCCCTGCACCTCACCGGGGCAGCACAATAATGCTAACGAGGTTTAGCTCAGGTACAGGTGAGCCAGACCCACAATTGTGACCGTGGGAGAACGCTCCCCATTTCCATCTGAAGGATCAACCCTACAGAAGACCAGGCCCAAACCCCGGGTTATGACTTGGCCTGCCCCCAAATCCACCCCATCTATGATCTGCTGGAGCACGAGAAGGAACCTGACCAGCGGACCAAAAGCTGCAGGATCTCCACAACACAGAGTGGCAGTAGGATGTCCAGGAAGAGTCCTAGTGGGGGCCCAGCATCCAACCTGCAGTGCACATCAGGGGCCTCGAACCAAACCAACCACTCTGCGTGAACTCTTGCGGGTAGAGATGTATGGACAAAGGAGTATGTGGGGTGAGTTGTGGGTCGCACTGCAGCTTCCATGAAGAGAGTTTTAATTCCTTCTCTCCCCCTCCCCATCATTTTGTTTTCTTCATCTTTTTCTCTTTAATTTTGTTTTATTTGGGCAGGGCCGAGCTGGAGCGCGAGTGCGAAGGGATGGAATCAAGATACATGATGTGTAAAACACTTAGAATACATAAATGTTATTAAGGAAAAAGAATATATAACAAATTAAAAATACCACCTCCAGAGTTTTCTTGTGTCATTTTGGGGACCATAGCTTTCCCAATCTCTAGCTTCTGAACTTAAAAACATAATTTCTATTTTAATTTTAATCTCTTGGCATTTTAAATAAGATTATAAAGTCAAAATGGTATTTTCTATTAAGCTTGTATCCTCAGTCAACCCTTGCTACACCTGCTGGTTAGTTATAATAGACTCTTTGCAAGTTTCATAGCCTCTATAAGTCAGTTCTACTTCGGTGTTGGCAACCCATGTCTTTGATTTCTCTTTAAAATTATCATTTAAACTAAAACCTCCAGGACAGCATTAGTGATGGATATCTTTGGCCTCTACTGATTTTAGTGGGAAAATAGCATTTCACAATCAAGGGTGGCATGATATGAGGGCTTCATTTTATAAGAATTGTTAATTATGTTGAAAAAATTCCCTCCTCGTCCGACTTTCCTCAGAGTTTTGTTTTTCATTAGTCTGAAATGCATGCTGGGGTTTGCTCAGTTATTTTTCTGCTACTATAACAGTGATCACACATTTTTAGTAAGTTGATCTGGTGAATTACACTGATTGGTTTTGAAATGTCAATTTTTCTTTGTGTTTCTGGAATAAACCTCCTTTGGTTACAATTATTCTTTTAATATGCTGTGTTATTATAGTTGCCAAAGCTCTACTAAGAGTTTTCTGTTTGTGCAGATGAGGAAGAATTTGCCTGCAGTTTTCTTTCTTACAATCCCTTTAGAATTTGTTAGAAGAATAACGCTTGCTGAGCATTTCGCAGCGAGCAGATGCTGTCCTAGGTAAGGTACGTGTCATGTCCAAACTTCTATTTTCATGCACTTTTGGGCTTTGGGAAACTACTGTAAAAATAATATTCTATAGACTCACATACTTTTATTGATTTCACACATCCTAACCATCTACTACATAGATATTATTTTCTCACTCATTCTCTGCCGCTTTTCGTTTTCATGACTCACATTTAAAACAGGGAAAATCCCAGATATTTTCCTTACATCTCCTATCATTTTATAGTGTCATTGGACAATTTCAATCCTCAATTTTTCTTGTTATCTTATGCCGAACCAGGTTCATTATTTAAGTCATCGCAGATATTATTCCAGACTCAATAAAATTGATCTGATGAATTTAGTTGAAAGTTTCAAGATGAATTGCTATTATTTACTCTGCGGTGCTCTTGAAGTAAAGCCTATATATAACACTATGAAGTTCGTGCCTGACAAGACAGATAATGGCTATCTAAAACCAACTTTCTCCCTGAACCACCCCTCACATTTCTATGTCTTTAGAACCGTTGCCTCTCTTAGAGAGATTGTAGGCTGGTTTCTAAGGCTCCGACCTCATGACTGACATTCCTTGACTATGAGTTTGGCTAAGGAAGAAAACGTGTGAAAGATTGAAAGCAGAGGAGAGCAGCTCAGTTTTTTTGCCTGGTCATAGCATGGCCCTGCGTGTTGGTTACTAAAATCTGTACCTCCTGCTGTGCAGCTAGGAATCTCACAGGGCTTTCTTCACTGGCGCTCCTCTGGTGCTTTCAAGTCCAGCCTTGGCCATCAGCATATTCGTTTGTTAACCCAGAAGTCTTTCACTTTCCCTTCTGCTTTTCTGTGTGATGGTTAATCCAGTCAGTTTGACTGGATGGAACAATACCTGGAGATTGCTACAGCACACCTCTAGGTGGCCTTGCTACAGTATTTCTTTTGACAAGTATAGCATGAGCTCTCTGATCTAAGGAATGGATCATTTCATGGATAGATGAAAAAATTCGCTGGAATGTTGGCAAATGATAGATTATGGACAATAGGCCTGGTTAGAAGAAGTAGGTTGAGTGCTGCAAAAGTCCTGTCCAGACTGTTCTGTTCTGTTTCCTGAGAGCCAGGCTGTGAATTCCTCTGCTACTTCCTTCTTGCTATGATGGACTGAAACCATGAGCAAAATAAATCTTTCCTCCCTTAAGTGGCTATCATCCCGTAGTAATAATACAGCCGACTAATGCATCCTACCTACAACTAGGCAAGTATTCTCTTCATTCAACTTGTTCAGCTCCGCTTTGATGGTTAGCATTCTTCCCAGTTAGGACTCCGATGGGTGCAACACGTCTCCATGCTCCTGCATTTGCTCTTTGCTCCTTCTCTCAGGAGTTCTCCCTTTAGAACTGCTGTCCCTGGAAATCCTCAGCCCCAATCATCTCTTATTTTGATCAAAATTAATCTACTACACACGTCTTATTTGGTGAAAGATCAACCAAAGAAATATTTGCTTAGTCAGCTGATCTGAAGTTGCTACTTGGTTGCAAATGTCCTAAGACATTTGCAGTCTCATGGATCCTTCCTTTAATCTCAAGAAAACTTTTTTAATGAGGAAACTTCATATTCAGATGATAAAACTCATATTATCATACTGTTCTTCAAATAAGCCAAGCCCTGAATGTGCAAGCAGTTCAGAAAAAAAAAGTGCTCAAGCTAGTGTTTCCTAAAATCTACTCCTTAGAACAATAGTCCTGCAAAATGGTTAAAAATAAAAGGGTAGTTACTTTAATGCAACATGTTTAGAAATAATTTTATATACATCAATTGGTAACTAAAGTCATTAGAAGTCCTATAGTATATATAAACATATACTTGAAATGAGCCATTTATACTTCAAACAAAAACAAAATTTCTCAGACTATGTGGGCTGTTTGGTTGTTCCTCTCTCCGGGGCATTGCAGAGAAGTCTCTGTAAGAGGACAAACTATGGTCTTCCTGAAAACCCGGGCATAAACTTCTCACGTGGAGGGAAAGAGCCTACATCTGATATCAGATAATTTATTGCTTCTGAATCTTTGTTATCTATTTTTTTTAAATCTTCACTTTCTAGTTCTGCTTCCATAAGCACAAAAAGCACTTCTAAAAGACTCAAAAATTTTATGCCAAATCCACATTTTGTTTCACGGCTTTTAATTTGGTTTTGCTTTTTTTTTTTTTGCTTTCCTGTCTGAATAAGTAAATTTGCCAGAGGATCTCCATAGAAATTCAATGAAGTTCAATAGAAATGGGAACGACGAATAAGGTCTAAACAGATACCACTGTAGCTCCTTAACTAGTTTTGAGTGATGTCACGTTTTAAAACTGCCTGGTTGCAGGTAGAGGGCGTTCTCCCTTCCTGCCTCTCCTGAAGCTGTGTGCTTCCTTTGCACATGCTTCAGTGTAGCTGCGTGATTTGCCGTAGTAAAGAAAATTCTACAGAGTGATAAGTTCTAGTCCCATGAATCAAAGCTTTTAAAATAGGAGAATTATAATAGGAACTCTTAAAATTGCACAGCGCCTTTTCATTTGGAACTTCAAATTATAGATAAATGAAGTGTTGAGGGCCTCTTCGAATAGATGGGTGATAGACAGACATATAAATATAGAGATATGTGAATAAATGTAGATGTTCCAAATAGATATAAATATACCATACTAATAAGAGATAATTAATTATAGAAATGATAGATGACCATAAAAATAATCTAGACAAAGTAGGCCTGTTTCTTTACACTATGACCTAGTTTTCTATTTTTCTGCATATGGAACTTGAGTGGCAGCTGTCATTGTATGTTTTTTATTTGTGGCAACAAAACTTCAATTTTATTGCTCTTAAAATTCTCATTTCTTGACAGGTACCCATCAAAACCTCTCCTCAAATTTCCTACATTTGTAACATGCTTGGAGTGCATCAGGGCATTTCTGCTTAGTCTAGCTATCTTTTAAATTTCGTTTTGATAACTCATCTCATTAAAATGTAGTGCAGAGTCCTCATGTTTATTTATTATTTGAGCATAGCTCATGAAGCCATTATTCAAATCTGACTGTATTTACTAATATATTTAATAACATATATATATATATATATATATTCATAGACTCTTGTATTCCAGTAATGTTTCCATTAGCCATCCATTTCTTAATGAAAAGCTATCTATTTTCCTGGAAATAAAAAAAATCTGTGGTGCTATCTGCTGAACATTCACAGGCTTTCCTTGTGTGTTTTGCATAACTTTGTTATATTTACCTATTGATTAAACCTAAGGAATGGGAAACGTAATACAGATCACATTTCAAAGATATTGTAATCATGAAGCAGAATTTTTAGTGCTTTTTTTCTATTTCTGAGGTCTCAGTCATGCATCTGGGATATATATTTACTGTTTTAGGCCATCAAGTGATTCTCTGCCTGAGCTGGCGTACATCTGCCTGTGTCCTGTGCGCCTGATTTTCAGTTCCATTTAGACTTGCATATATACAGTCACAATCTTGAGCCTGGAAAGCCTTGGAGCAGTCACAGCAGCAGGTGGGTTTGGTTGCATTGCCTTCCAGTTGTTTGTGTTTATTGGGCCAGCAATACAATTCTTGCATTTTTGCCCAAGTTATTCTTGCTGTTGACCTGTGTCCTGAAAGCCTGCTCCTGAATACTGTTGTTGTTTCTGGAACTGAAATTCATGAATGACCCAGGATGGGAGCATCTTCTTTCTTTCTCTGTTTGCTGGAGTATGTGTTCTGGTAAGGATGCGTTTACACCCAAGTTCTTAGTTCTGAGACCTTTTCCCAGTATCACCTCTATGAATCGCACTACAAATGCTAGTTTGGTTAACCTGTGGGGTTCCTACTTGGATCCATGACTTAAACCCTCCTTGTCAGTTATCTTCTTCAATGACCAGCTCCTAAGGGACACTCCACAATGGTATCCTCTCCTTTTGAATCAATGTTCCAAGATTCCAGCCCTATGTAGATGTTTGGGATTCAACCCTTCAGTTGCCTCACCTCCATCCCAATGTTCCCTCTGAATGAAATCTTCTGATTCTTCATTGCTTTCTGAACTCTACATAAATTAAATACTACTGTTTTCCTCAATTGTTGTTGTCTATGAGAATCTAGATATCTGGTCCACAGAACCTGCCATCCTGATGGTAGCTGATGAAGAAATAGTTCTCTGGCCAAATTCATTTGGAAAGACTCTGATGAAAAGAGTAGTTAGTTTTCCTTTTTGCAGAATGTGTCAGATTCAATATACTAATATGCATCCATACAGGCAAAATTAAGATTTTTTTTCTAAACATTTGTTTAGGAATATTGTTTCCTAAGAGCTAATTTATTTATTTTAATAATTTTAATATTTTTATTGAGCTATACCCTTTAGCCTGCTCCCCTCCCTTCTTCCCCTCTTTCCTTTTCCCACTCCTGTCACCCCCACACTACCAATTTACTCAGAAGTTCTTGTCTTTTTACTCTTGCCTATGTAGTTCCATGTATGTCTCTCCTAAGGTCCTCTTTGTTGTCTAGGTTCTCTGGGGTCGTGGACTGTAGGTTGGTTTTTTTGTTTGTTTGTTTGTTTGTTTGTTAGTTAGTTTTATGTCAAAAAGCCGCTTATAAGTGAGTACATATTACATTTGTATTTCTGGATCTGGGTTACCTCACTCAATATTGTTTTTTCTAGATCCATCTATTTGCCTGCAAATTTCAAGATGTCATTATTTTT
>LOJH01012753.1:7886-24489 GCA_001685095.1 Ellobius talpinus
ATCCCGAATAAACCATCATCCAGTGCTGGCCACAGAGAAGGACCTGCTGTCTTTTCATCATTTCTTCCTCCATGAGCTAAGTGGTTCTGCCACAGGAACACAATCACCCAATGCAGCCTTCGGTGCTGTTTGTTCTCACACCGACTCTTCATCTGAGTCACCNCATCCAGTGCTGGCCACAGAGAAGGACCTGCTGTCTTTACATCCCGAATAAACCATCATCCAGTGCTGGCCACAGAGAAGGACCTGCTGTCTTTTCATCATTTCTTCCTCCATGAGCTAAGTGGTTCTGCCACAGGAACACAATCACCCAATGCAGCCTTCGGTGCTGTTTGTTCTCACACCGACTCTTCATCTGAGTCACCNNNAAAAAAAAAAAATTCTCAGACGCTCTAATTCAGCACCAATGAGTGGAACACTGTCAGATGTATCAGAGGAACACACGCCTCTCAGAAACTATCTTAACCAGAGTTTTTATGGAGTCTTTGGGAATTTCACATCATGAGTCCCAATCACACTCATTTCCTGGTCCCTCCATATACATTCTTCACCCTTGCAGTACAACCGCCAAGAAAATGAAAATATATATATATATAAATTAAACATAAACAAACCCCACTTTGATCTGTCTTTCCCTCCTCTCCAGTACCTCTTCATTCTTTTTAGTGGCCTTTGGAGCTGTGGTATATCACGAGGTAGACCATTTTGTCCAAACATCTTAGTGGCCTTGGGAGCTGTGGCATGTCATGTTGTAAACCGTTTGTCCAAACAGCTTCCCTTGCAAATGTTCACTGTATTAAGCTGTTGGTCTGGTTCAAGGCCTCTTGCTTCTGGTACGCCATCAATACTGGATGGACCCTCACTGAAACTCCTCTTGGATGTCCTGCTGTTGCCCGAGTCATGGTTCTATACCTATCTACGGTTCCGTAGAACTGGTCCCTTCACAGGCTCCAGCAAGTCATAGATGGGGTAGATGTTGGGGTGGGTCATATCAAAGTACTGGATGTGGAGCTGGGAGAGAGCTGAGTTGGTCAGTCTGGACCTCCACTGGGACTGCCCCTCTAAGGTAAGGGGCAGAGCCAGCTCTCCTGCTCTCATACCATTGGGATCAACTCTCCCACACTTAGGATGAAGACTTGGCCAGCTCTCCCATGAGGGGTGGAACCAGCTCTCCCATTACAGTGGGCAGCAAATGTCAGGGCTAGATCTCCCAGGGCCAGCAAAAGGTGGGGCTAGCTCACCATGACCCTGGAATTTCAACACATACATGTCTGGGCCATAAACATCAACACTGACCCCAGCTACAGCAGGACCACGGACCCAGATATGGCCCTCAGCAGCAGCTTTGACCCAGATGTCACCATTGTCCTGGGTGGCAGCATAGACGACTCAGATCAGTATGGCCCCTGTGGCAGTATGGCTGTCAGACACCCACATGGTCTCAGGTAGCAGCCCAGACTCTGGGTATCCTCACAACCTTTGGTACCAGAAGCCATGGACATCAACACAGACCCTGGCTGTGGTAGGTCCTTGGCCTCTCAGATACTAATGGCCCTTTCTCATGCATCTCTTTGGAGCGTAACAAAGGTTTTTCTTCTTGCACAATCTATATGAGCCCCAGGCCATGCTCTGAAAGTCTGCCTGTAGCAGCCTTCAACTCCACCATGCAGCCTTCCCAGTGTCTGAGAGTGACACAGAGTAGCCTGTCTGGAGTGGGACATCCTGAGCTCCAGTTCAGCTCAGCCACTTCCCCGCTGTGCCACCTTGCACCTTGGTCACGACATTTAGCTCTTCTTGGCTTTAACATGGGGATCTGGCTTCTTCTTTACAGTGGCTGTCTTATTTTATCACTGTATACAGGGTGCTTACCCTGTCCTGATCTGGGTGTTTGTCGCCAACAAAGCCAGCCGTTGACTGAGTTTGCAACTCTCCGCAGAAGATGAGGGGTGGAAAGCATGGACTCTGGTTTCAGAATAGCCTGGCAGTCCCCAGCTTGTAGCAACTATCCCATAAGCATTTCGATAAAGCAGATGGCAGACAAACACATGCTGGGGTTTATTAAGCTGCAGAGTCGCCCCCAGGTGGGAGGCTGCCAAACCCAGGCATAATGCTAGATCTCAACATGCCACCAAATGTCTTTGCTTCTAAGCCTTGGCCCTGGGGTGCTTCTGCCCTGATGACCCCACACTTGAGGTGTCTTCACTCTCACCTTCATCCTGGCACCTGGTACTCTTCTTCCCTCCCCTTTTATGCCAATACATTATATATTGGCATGGGGCATGACCCTCTTGGACCCAGTAACTGTACAGTGCAGAATTAATGAAAGGCTGCCTAGAGGGGAGAACAGCTCCATAAGAGTGTAATAGATAACCCAGGGCCAGTAAGGTGGCTCACTGAATAAAGGTGCTTGCTGCAAAGCCTGACCCCATCGGTTTCATCCCCAGAACCCACGTGGTCAACAAAATGAACTGATGCCTGCAAGTTGTCTTCTGACCTTCACCCTTCACATACATGCCATGGTACACTGCTTATGCGTGTGTGTGTGTGTGAACACACACACACATAAATAAATACAAATCATTTTTATAAAATAAGCACTCAATATTATCATCACTTGCATTTGCCTGTTAAATCTCATGCCCACAGCTGTGTGATAAAGACAGGCATGTTTTCATAGCAAACAGGTGTGATGCTTTCAGGTGCTGCGATTGATGTCACATCTGTAGTTTCGCATTTTATTTTTAAGTTGTCCCAGATAACCTGGGAAGCCTTAATGGACAGGATCTGGATCCCCGGTGAAGTGATCTGCTTGCTTTGTGTGATTTGTGCAGTGTGTCAGGAACACCCCCCTCTTTACTCTTCTTTTTGCCTAAAATAGCCTTCTCCCCTTGATGCACTGTTGGGCTCTCTCTGTCCTTCCCTCCTGAGAAAGCACTCCTTTTTGAGTGCACACATGCCACACATGTACACACACGCGCGCATGCGCGCGCACACACACACACACACACACACACACACACTGCCATTCTGGGTGCATGCCTTGTTGTGTTCAGGACAAGGTCAGCTGCATTGCCCTACCATCCACTTGGCCTCTGCAAAGCCCCTACTACTGCTATGTCCCCACTGTAGTCTGGTCCCCCCAGAGTGGTGCTCTGCATCTACTCCAGAATAAAGCTCTCATGCATCTGTTTATTTACAGTGCGAGGCAGTGCCTGTCATGGAAATGGTGCCATTTTAATGAATAAAGTAACAAATGGACACTTTACTAGCTTGTGTGTGTGTGTGTGTGTGCGCGCACACACAGAGCAGGGGCTGGGAGCATGACTCAGTATAGTGCTTGTCACAGAAGCCTAAGCCCCTGAGTTCAGATGTCCAGCATCCATATAAAATGCCAGGCACAGTGGCACACACACCCATAATCAGGAGGCAGAGACAGGCAAGGCCATGGGTCTCTCAGCCAGTCTAGCTGAATCAGCAAGCTCCAGATTCAGTGAGCGACTCTATCTCAAAATGGAGGATGGAGAGCACTATAGGAAGACACTCATCATCAATTTCTGGTCTCTATAGAGGTGCCTGCACGTGCGCACACACACACACACACACACACACACACACTACCACCATCACAAACAACCGCAACAACAAAAATGCTGGTTCTCATCCATTACCCCATTGAATCTCTCCAGCTCTGTGAGCCACTGGCACTGTTCTACAGATACATGGAAATCAAACTTAGAGATGGGAAGGAAGGAAGGACACTTGAATCAGTGTGGAGAAAACAAAGCCTGTCTCCATAAGCTTGACATGATGCCGCCTCTGTCACTGAGTAGACTCTCTTAGAAAAACAAGTGTGTGTACTGTAACTGTCTCTTGCAGCGGCACAGATGTCCCCTAAAACAAGGTTCCAATGGGGCTTCAGCTGAAAAGGAAGGAAGCCCCTGCTCCCTGCTGGCTCTGTAACTGCCTAGGTCAAGGCTCAGAATCCTCAGGGCAAGCCCTGACTTTGATCTCTAGAGGAGCAGACAGAAGATGAGCTAAGCGCTCTTGTCTCAGCCCTTCACACACACACACACACACACACACACACACACACACGACGGACAAGTGGCCTCTCAATGTCCTTGAAAAAGACAGCTGAGCCCTGTGTACCTTCTCTAGTGCACTGGGAGAGGAACACAGCTCTGCCTTGATATGTCACCCTGGCCCTGACCAGCCCAGCACTGTGCTCAGTGGTCCTTCTCTGCTAAACCTCAATGACTGGATCCTGTCCCCAATCTCCCCCAGCTGCTGTCCACCAGGGTCCCTTCCTGACCTAAACCAATCCATGATGCCTCATCTTTATTGGCAGCTTGAGGTCACTTGGAATCATCACTGAAAGATGTCTCAGAGTGTGTCTTTTTTGTTTCTTTGGGTTTTTTTTTGTTGTTGTTTTGAGACAGGGTTTCTCTGCATAGCACTGGCTGTCCTGGAACTGGCTGTATAGGCAAGGCTGGCCTCGAACTCACAGAGCTGCCCCTGCTTCTGCCTCCTGAGTGCTGGAATTAAACGCATGCACCACCACCTCAGGCCTCTGGGTGTATCTTTAAGGCAAGGAAGATCCACCCTGAATATAGGCAGCTCCATCCCAGGACCTCAGTGCCAGAGTCAATCAAATATGTACCCTTTCTGCTTCCTCACTGAGGAAACCGTGTGACCTGCCAGTCGCCTGGCATGCCTGTGTAGCACCTTTGGCCTCCACAGACTGTTATCCAGAGTAAACCCTTCCTCCTTCAAGTCAACTTCAGACGTGTATTTTGTCACAGCAGCAAACATGATGGAGCACCTGATCATGTCACTACCAGCTGCCTAAAGGAATGGTGGCAGAGCCCTGCTGTGGCTCCCTTGTCACCACTACCTTGTTCTGCCATGGCAGTTCCCAGTCTCTTTAGAAGTACTCCATTGTCCCCTGCCTGCTTCAAAAACGGCTTCCAATGCCCTTTTCCGGAAGCCGCATACCATCTTGGACATCACCTGCCTTTCACTTCTGAAGCACAGCTTCCTGACTTCCTGGAGGGACCCCTTCCCTGGCATGGCTTCATTTTACTTTCTGACAGGTGACGTATGACTTCCTTTGTACCTCCATGAAGGTGGAGACACACCCGTTTTTGTTGACACCCTGGGACGACATCCTCCCCTGTGGTAAGGGGAGGAATGAAGGGATCATGGAAGGGGCATTACCAGGCCCCGTGCACTTTTGTTTTCCTGAAGTATCCCAGCCACTTCTTCGCCAGCCCACCCAGGTGGTGGCTTCCATATAACCCACCTGGGGACACATAGTAAGAGCTGTACACGTCTGTTTGCCACCATAAGCCCAGAAGTGACCTACCTGTGTCAGGAAGGGTCTGCTGGACCCCGCTCCATCCCTGGCTTCTTCCATCCCTTCTCAGCTCAGCAGTTGGTTTCTGCTACATTTTTCTTTTTTTAATATATTTACTTATTATGTATACAATATTCTGTCTGTGTGTATGTCTGCAGGCCAGNTTGGAAGAGCAGGCAATGCTCTTAACCACTGAGCCATCTCTCCAGCCCTCTGCTACATTTTTCTTATTGGGCGCCTGTACCTTTCATTCAAGTGTGTGTTTGAGGAGCCTGGTAGTCTGAGCATGCTCATGCTACCTGCTGAATGCTGTCTATTACGTGATTTGCCTCCACAACTAACCTCTCTCATCCTGTAGATATACTGTGAAATTCTATGTTCTTGCTTCCATGGTGAAAAACCAATCTGCCATCCCAAACCCTGGCAGTCTTGCGCCAGGCTGTGCCTCGCATCCAGCTGTGTCCCAGGGGGTTGGTTAGGATTCACCAGGGACCAGGCTGGTCAGTGAGTTCATAGTGTTCTTAGCATGGGGTGCCTGCTGGGAACCAGCCCTGGAGTACCCCTTCATGTGATGCTTGCTTCTGGCTATTTCAGCAAAGCCACTGAGCCAAACAGAAGAGGGCATGCAGCAGGATGCTGGGCATGGTTGGCGTGTCAGAATGTCTGCTGAACGAATAGGCAAAGGAAATATCTAGAAGGTAGCATTTCCCAGAGGGATGTCTTTGAACCAGAACAACATCAGGGTAGGAAAGCAGTGGCTATCCAAACAGGTCCTGTCCATGACCTTCTCATGTTGTAGGGGGGAAGGCAAATTCATATGTGTATGCAGACAGGCAAGTGTATATGTGCACGTAAATACAGAGGTTAGAGTTCAACCTCATGTGTCATTCCTTAGGAGCCATCTGCAGAGTTGTTGTCATTGTTTTCTTTATTGTGTTGTTGTGTTTTTTTTTTCCTTTCAGATAGGGTTCTCACTAGCCTGGAAACTGGTAGAATTATCTAGACTGGCTAGCCAGCAAGACACAGGGAGAGCTGGTTTTCGGCACCTTCCAGGTGTTAGCATAACAAGCATGTTTCTTCATTAGGGTTACTATTGCTATGATGAAACATCACGACCAAAATCAAGTTGAGGAGAAACAGGTTTATTTGGCTCTACTTCCATATCACTGTTCATCATAGAAGGAAGTCAGGGCAGGAACTCCAACAAGGCAGGAACCTAGAAGCAGGAGCTGATGCAGAGGCCATGGCGGGGTGTTGCTCCTCATGGCTTGCTCAGCCTGCTTTCTTATAGAACCCAGGACCACCAACCCAGAGGTGGTATAACCCACAATGGGTTGGACTCTCCCCTATCAGTCACTAATTAAGAAAATGTTCCAGGTGGTGGTGGTGCACGCCTTTAATCCCAGCACTTAGGAGGCAGAGGCAGGTGGATCTCAGTGAGTTCGAGGCCAACCTGGTCTACAAAGAGAGTTCCAGGACAGCCAAGACTGTTACACAGAGAAACCCTGTCTCCAAAAACTAAAAAGAAAAACAAACAAACAAAAAACACCCTACAAGCTACCCGACAGCCTGATCTTATGGAGGCATCTTCTCAATTGAGGCTCCCTCCTTTTAAGATAACTAGCTTATGCCAAGTTGGCCTAAGACTAGCCAGCACCAGTGTACCGCCATACCACATTCTTTTCCATGGATATTGGGGATTGAACTCAGGTTCTGATAGTATAGTAGGCCAGGTGAACCATCTCTCCCCACTTGAGGGTCATGCTTCATATCAGCCCATTAACAGTTCCAAGAAGGCCATCTCCATGGAAGGCTGGACGATTTCATTTTAATCCAGATTTCTCATAGCTGCATGGCTGTGACTATACTACCTCTATAACCATTAGCAAAGGCTTCCAGAGTCCAGGGTACAAGATGAAAGGACCCCACACAGTTCAGAAGGATGTACTAGGGACCATAGAGCATGTGCTTGAAGACTCTGCACTGAAGGACGAGAGAAGAGGACAGTGACCTTGCTCTGGGGGCAAGCAGAGGCAGCATGCATGGACATTGTGTACTCGGGTGTGGTTAGGAGATGGGCACCTGGTTTGTGTGTGATTTAAAAAAGGGTGTGGTAGAGGTCAGATGGGGACAGTCCCATGTGTAGCAGAGTGTCTGGTATCTGACACAGAAGTCCTGGGTGCATTATGAATGGACCATCAATGCCTTGGCACTGACCTTCAGATAAAAGTGTCTGGACTTTGTTTTATCAACCCGAGTTTCCCCGCCAGCAGTTTGAGTCAACTCTACCTGTATGGTGTCTTTGCAATACCACTTTGTATCCACCCTCCAGGAAAGTCTACTCCTATGAGGCAAAGCAAGAAGGAGAGGCTCAGGCATGATGATATCTGAAAGCCCCTGAAGTGATTCTAAGTAAATTCCTAACTGGAAATGAATACCAGAGACAAGGACGACCCTTTCTAGGTCCCCATGAGTCCCATGAAGGGCTGACAGATCAGAGCACCCCCTCCTCCCAACCACCCACCCCTGCCACTTCCCCACAGTTGAACTTACATAAATTGAAGTGCTGAGAGAATTCTGTCACAAATAAGTTGGGAGAGAATGGGCTCCCCCAGTGACCTGAGTGTCATGAGGCCCTGCTGCAAGCAAGGCCTTGGTTTTGAGGTAGACTGTGTGTCAGCTTGCTCTACCAGAATACTACTGTTTGTCTTTGTAAACTTTCCAGGAACGAATTCTCACATTTCTGGGTTTTCACTTCCAGAAGCACTAGGAGGTACAGCAAGCCCTGTATGGCACCAGGACAGAAGGCATTTTCACAGCGGAGGTTTTTAGACACAGGCATGAAGTAGAAGTGCCTGTTTGCTTCCAAGACCTGTTATTGCCTAAGTCATTGTCTCACTGCTGTCTTTGCCTTGGAAAGATACACCACTTGGGTCTATAAAAGCAGCTGCCGCCTCTGAGCCTCCTTCCTGCTGTCGTCTCTGTCCTCCCTGGGTAAGCCTGTGCCTCTCTGGCCACCCACAGAAAGGGAAGACCCTGGGTAACACCAGTGTGGCACTATAGTTTTACTCTTCACTCTTGCTTTAAGTAGACTTGTGAGTGGCCCCACCACGCCTTTTCTCTTAGACCCTCCTGGTGGTCCCAAAAGAATCAGTGGAATCAATCAGTTCTCGGCTATGGCTGCCCTGGCCAGTGCACACCAGTTCACACACACACCAGTTCACACACACACACACACCAGGTCACGCTTAGGTTTCATTCTAAGTGTTTGTTTGGGGCCCATAGTTTTCTGTTTGCTCACCGGGGCCACACTTTTCTTCTTACAAAGAAAGAAAGTGTTGCCTTGTGCCTGTTCCCTTCTAAGGATGGGGCAGTTGGGAGCTAGTTCCCGCAAGAGAGCCATGAGAGAGGTCAGGGCGGACACCAGCTAACTGGCCTCAGCTTGACTGGTATGGCCACAACAGACCTATAGCTGCAACCATAGGCTGTCCAGCCTGAGGCCAGTGTGTAGTGGATGCTTGCTTCCAGAAAATTCCTAGTCACTACTGGGTTCCTCTTCTACCTGGGCTTTCTTCTACTCTCAACCAAGGGAATGGTCTAGACAACTCCAGAACCATCAATGGGAGTGAGAAGAGACATATGTCCTGGATTTCTGACCCCAGAGCCAAGGTGTCCATTTACCTAAGCTGAGTTCATTGTCCCAGTTCCACCACAGACATGAACCTGTGGGATTCACTCAGAGTTCAGCCGTCAGTTTGCCTTTGTCTCTCAAAAGCCTGCAACCACTCCCCTCCAGGCCTCTGAGGCTGATCTACTCATTTAGTCATTGGATTCCTTAACCTTCTCCATCTCCTGTGTTTGACATACGCTCTTCTGGGACATGGCGCCTTTGTCTTTTCGTCCCTGCTCTCAGTAGCTCTTCACCTGAGAAAGACAAAGCACTGTTGCCAGTAACGGCAGCTCTGGTTTGGGCACATGGAGGACCGGCAGGGAGGCTGCTACATCATAATGTTCCATCTTTCCCACGATGTGCCCTTAGTCTTTGAATCACTCTCGTATTTCCATCATGGTATTTTCCCATTCTTCTCCTCCTTCCTTCCTTCCATCCATCCTTCCATCCAATTGTGATGATTTCTGTTTCTCCAGCTCTCTCCACTCCTCTGTTCTCTTGAGTCCTACTTGTTGTGAAGTGCTTCGTGGCCACTCAGCTTTTGGAAAAACATTAGGCTCTAGATTACACTAAGTGTAATTTACTAAGTGTAGATTACTAAGTGTAATCTAGTGGGGTCTCCATGGAGCCTCACAAGAACCACTCTTGGGCCTCCTCTAAGTCTTGGGAGGGTAGTAAGATACTCCTAGCCTGACCTGTTGATTTGCTCTATGGAAGAGGGGCCTCTATTAGGGAACCCCTCGGCTCCAATGTTGACTCCCAGGAACTCAACATAATATCTCCATGGCCATAGGAACCCTGCCCCAGTCTTCTGCCAACTGTCACTCAATAGTCTACTCATAGAGGTGAATTACCAAAGCCAGCCTGGTGACTCCATGGCACACTGTACAAATGCCATGGATCCCTCACCTGGTCCTGCTTCTGCCTGCTCGTCTTGGCTCTCATTGAGCTCCTGCCTATGTGTCAGGAATGCTGGATCACATGCTTCTTGATCTGGGGTCTTTTCATCTTTGCAGATGGGTAGGGATGAGTCACAGACCTACCAAGTCTTCAATCCAAAATGTAAATCCACAGCACCTGCCTCTTTAGAGCATGGCCCCTGACTTGATGTGGCACGACTTTCCTCAGCCACATTTTTTCCTACGGTTCTTAGCTCTTCCTTCAGCCCTTTAATTCTGTCTTTTATTTCTTCCTCTCCCCTCACCTTCCTAACTCCTTTCTTCAAAAAAAAAAAATCTTGCACTAAGTCCCAGGCACACACTACACCAGATCATTTTTCTCAGTGAGGTGGCCTGAAAGAGAATTCCCCCATTGGCTAATACATTTGAATACTTGGTCCCCAGCTGGTAGAACTGTTTGGGAAGGATTAGTAAATGTGGCCTTGGCTGCAGCACTCAGGATAATAGGTCCTCCCTGTCACCTGGGAAGCATGGTAGCACTGACCCTGTTGGCAGGGGCATGGGTGAGCCAGCCCTGAGATCATGAAAGTGGGAGATCTGGCCCCACCATGGTGGCAAGGGTGAGGGAAAGATGCCCTTCCCCTCTTGCCCCTTGCCATCTGTGGCAGGTGAGAGAGTAAAGATCCTGCCCCTTGCCAGCTGCAGCACTCAAGAGAGCGGCCCCTGCACCTTGCATGGGCAGCACAGTAGGGCTCACCCTGATGGTGTAGGTGTGGGTTGGCCCTGAGGGCCTGAAAGCAGGAGATCTGGCCCTGCCCTTTGCTGCTTGCCACACAGGGTGAACGTGTTGGGGCTGTGCTTAAGAGCTCTTCCTGGTGATGAGGATGAGGTAGAACTGGTGGGCTGACAAACACAGCTACCACTCAGGCTATGAGTTGGTCCACCCTGCTCTCTCCCATAATTGTCATGGACTCCCTCTCTGAAACTATAAGCCCCCAAATAAACTCTTCCTTCTATTAGTTACCTTGGTCATGGTTTCTTAACACAGCAATAGGCTGAGACACCCAGGCTCAATGGGAATTTCCATTGCTATTTGTGAGAGTGAAGTTCTACTTCTTACCAGCAGGTCTAGCCTGCTTGCTTAATCTTCATAATAACAATAGTGGCTCAGAGAATCCAGGACAGAACAACACCCTTCTCACAATGTGCTGTGGCGGCTGGTGCTGTGGCTGGAGTTTCTGCTATGTCTCTCTCATTGTGGGGGACCATTCCTGCCTCAGTTTCCCCATTTGTAAGTGGAGCATTTCATGGTTCTAAGATCATGTTTATTGTGAGTCTGTGAGTTGATGATGAACACTTAGGATGGCGTTTGGCACATAGACAATGCTCCAATGACATTAGTCCTTAGGATGTCCCCAAATGACCAACAGTCCTCTGTCCCACAGGAATGTCTTCTGGGGGCTCACAGTAGACAGCCTGCTTTCCATGGAGCTGGCTCCCCTGTGTTATTTCCAATTTTGTACCATCCTACTGGTGACAGCAGTGGGCTCCCAGTGAGAGCGTGAAAGTTTTCCCAGGTTGGTAGATGATTCAGTCCAACCCCTTAGACCGCAGCTCCAGTACCAAGGCTAAATCAGTAATGGAGAGTTAAATGGCTAAGGGAGGCTGCAGATGTTCAGTGACCTGTTGTGGCCCTGGTTCACCAGTCTCTGCTCATCTGGGCCACTCCTTAGCCACTCCTTCCTTGAAAGGCTGGCTTTTATGGGTTTAGCAATCCACTTGGGGCACTAAGACAGCCCTAAAGTCAAGCTAACTAAGGCCTCATTTCCAAGCTGGGGTATGGAAAGTGGGCTGAACCTGTGAAAAGGGAGTCGGCCTTTGATGGCTGCAAGTTGTTGCGGTAAAATTGTGGATGGGAGGCAGAATGTGGGAGGAAGAGAGCAGAACTTGAGGAAGCCATGGTTTCTGGAAGCCAGTCAGCTTGGCTACAGAGAGAAAAGGGTCGTGCAAATAAGACTTCCCAGGCCATCTCCCAGCTCAGTGATTCTTGAACTTAATCATTTTCACATCTAATTCAAGGAGAAGTTAGTTGTTAGGCCTTCAGGCAAGCAGGAAGGCTCCTGTCTTAACTAGGAGCCCTTCTTGCAGAGTGGAATGAACTTGAGAATAATTAAAAAGCCTGAAGAAATACAGAAATGTTCTATTAACCGGAATTGCATCTTCATGGGGCCAGAGCCCTTCCTACCCTGAAACAGATCATGAAGAATCTAATGAAGATTAAGGCCATGGTGAGGTCTGCAGAGATGTGGTAACTGACTCAAACCATCATCGCTAGTGTCATTTTGGAGCCCGATAAACTTTGCTGTAGGAGCCTCCTGGTGGTGTGATTCTAGGGGAATGCAAAGCTCCTCATTCTTCTGGAGTCCCACTCAGCAGAGACTACATTCCCCCTGAGGAAATAAAGCCTACAGCGAAAGCATGGTGGAGATCCTAGATCTACCTGGATTGTCCCGAACCTGCCGCTTCACTGCTGGCAGGGCTTCCAGAACCTCTGTGTCATCTGAAAGAGCACAGTGACTAAGTAACAGTGGTGTCTGCCGTGACACAACAGCATTCCAGGGAGCTGCTGCGACCGCGTGGTGTGATCTGTACTGCTCTCCCTACGGTGTGTGGCTATGACCCACCAGTCCCAGATTCTGAGTACAGAATAGCCTCATGCTTGGCACACCCTGTCTCAAATTTACCTTGGCCCATCAACAGTGATTTACCATGATGCAGACTTGATACCCAAAGCACCTTTGTCCATGGAGAACAAATAGCCCTCTGTTTATG
Organism: Ellobius talpinus; assembly: GCA_001685095.1. Lineage (NCBI taxonomy): Eukaryota > Metazoa > Chordata > Mammalia > Rodentia > Cricetidae > Ellobius > Ellobius talpinus. The sequence continues at coordinate 20,644 of LOJH01012753.1, forward strand.
CCCATTGTGTTCATTTTCCGTATTTGTTGAGCTCCACTTTAAACGCTGCTGAGTCAATAGTTCTCTGAATATTTGTACAATACTTTAAAACAATATGGATTTAACAAAGGAAAGTTTCTTAACATTTAAACACAGATTTTAAAAGCAAACACTCCTAGGCATTTATTTGAAATGATACTTCTGAAAAGTCAGATTGCCATAAATGTTTAAAGGCGTGTAAAGTATACACACAGCGTGCCCATAAAGACCAGGAAACTCTAAGCACAGTGTACGGGCATGAAGTCCAAGGACTTGAAGCTGTTTATTTGCAGTCTTGGTTCATACACTTTGTAAAGTTTTGACTTTATTTTAGTTTATTTTTTTTGCGCATTCCGTTAACCCTAAAGCTGCCTTCCTAAAGCCTCAGAAACACAAGTAGAACAGCTGAGGCCATCGACTCTGGTTATTGACTATGTTCCTTTGGATGTGGGATTCAGGGCTCAGTCCACAGTAATCCCAGCTTCCACTCATTTGGTCCGGCATTGTGCTGTAACTAAACCCTTAAATCCCCCCCCCACCTCTGGAGAGTTTCACTTTGGAAACTTGATATCTTTCCCAGAGATGATAAATTTTAAGTTTCGTATATCTGCCAGTCCCTGGCCTATTGTTCTGTCATTTTGATGCATTGAGCTTGTCTGTTAGCATTATTAAAAACTTATGTGTCTCCTATTATTATTTTATTCTAATTAGATGGACCATTTGGAGGTTTTGTCTCCTAGGAGATGCAACTGAGCCTGTGTAATTAGCTCTCTTCTTTAGGACAGCTGGCTCACTAGTCACCTTGGAGAGCAGGGTTGGGCTCTCAGCCCACCTATTTATTTTATATGGCCACAGGCACTTTACTGGGCTTTTCTAATACTTAATCTGACTTCACATGATTCTCTGTGTCTGATCTTTTCCATGTACACAAGGAGAAACAAGTACACCCTGTCACTATGCCTCATTTTTTTTTTACTAATATTAGTATAACAAAATAGAATTCTCCTTTTTTGTGTGAAACAGGGTCTCATGTATCTCAGGCTGGCCCCAAACCCATTATGTAGCTGAGAACCATCTTGATCCTCCTGCTTCTACCTCCCAGGGGCTGAGATTACCAGCCTGTTTTGTGCAGTCCTAGAGATCAAACCCAAGGCTATGTGCATGCGAGGCAAGCTGCTCTTCCAACTGAGCCACATTACCAACCAGCCCCAAGTCTAATCACAGCACAACACTTGGACAATGTTTGCCGTAACCTACAGCTCACCTCTATCCATACTATTTATAGAGAATTATTTATGATTTAAATAAGACTTGTCTTCAAATTACTTGAAATCAGTTTGCTTGTCTTAAGCCATAGCTCTTGATGAATCAGCTCTATTTGGTTAATTATTTTGTAAATACCACTGGCTTCCATCTGTGTAAGTTCTACATCCACAGACCTAACTAACTGCTGATTGAAATGCACTCCACGGAAAACTGCATCCGTACTGAACGAGTAGAGACTTTGTCGTTATCATGATCCCCTACACAAGGTGCTCTAGCAGCTACTTGCATGGCATCTGCCTTGTTCTTGATGTTAGTGGTTTAGAAAAGACTTACGGTACATGAAAGAATGGGTGTCAGTTACAGACCAATAGTATACTGTTCTCTGTAATAGATTTGAGCGTGTGTAGATTTTGGTGTCCAGTACAGACATCGGAATAAATGTGCAGAGTCTGAGATGGTTCAGTTGGTAAAAGACCTAAGTTTGAATCCCCAGAGTCTATGTAAAAGCTGGATGAACAGCACAAATATCTAACTTCAGGGAAGTGGGAGGCAGAGATAGAATCCCCAGAAACTCTGCAGGCCTGCTAGCCTGTGGTAGGAAGGCAAGAAGGAGATGACTATCTCAAAGTGAAAGGAAAGTACTGACACCCAAGGCTGACCTCCATATGCATGTTTTGGCATATGTGCATCTGCATTCATACACACACACACACTAAATAAATAAAGTAAAGGCATCAGTGCTGAAAAGATGGGGCTGACCTAGCATCATCCAGGATATATACAATAATCGAGGAGAGCTGGTTGAAGACCATGTGCCAAGAACTCTACTTACTAGAAACTTAAGTAATTGTACTTATTTTCAAAGTACAGAAACCAATCTCCAATTTTTAGGAGCACCGATAGAAGAGGAAGTTTTGGTGGCTTACGAAATCACACTGTAATGCAAATAGACCACAGTAAATAAGATGGAAGCATGTGACCTCCACGCCACTGTCAGGCCCTGCTGAGATGTAACGTAATGTACAGGTCCAGAGTGTGTGTCGCTGCAAGTCAACTCTCTGAGTCCCTGGGCACCTACAGTGGTCTGGGAACCTCTTCCAGGTTAGGTTGGACAATGAGGACAGTGTACCCGGGGGGCAGGGTATGAGCGTGGTAAATGTTTAGGAGAAGAGCATTATGGTAGATGAAGAAGACCTAGCATACGATGTGGATGCTGCTCAGAGGGGCTCAAGGTCTGGGAATGGGGAGGGAGGGTCAAGCATCCTGGGACTGTCCCAGCACCAAGAAGTAGACCAAAACCTGGAGTACCAGACTGTAAATCATAGACTCCCTCCTGTGGCTCTCCCTACTGTGGACACTTGAGCAGTAAAACCTCTAAGCTGATCTTATTAGTTACTATGTAGGGTATGATCAAATCAAGGCTGTTAGCTCAGATCCCCATGGATTGTGCCGGCCCTACAGGTAAGAGCTGAGAGGAAGACTTGATTTGGTTCATACTTATTTTGTAAAAGATGAGAGCTTCACTTCTTTCTTGACACTGATGACGTTAAACCTATTCTCTGACTGCACATACAGAGTGTAGTTCTAAATGTTGCTCATATATTGGGCATGTTGACATATACCTAAATAATTTGTTGTATAAAACTTATATATGTAACAGTTTTCACCTTGGGGGAAAAATTCCCAAACAGATTTCCTTTTGGGGTGGAGTGAGGGACAAAAAAAAAAACTTGTAATTCCCTAAAAGATACCTGACAATCTCATGTGAGCCCCTGAAGTTGTGGCATTGAAGAAGCCAGGTAGAGCAGCCTGTTTTAGTAGAAGATGGCTTACTTTGTAGGATATTGGTGTGTTTTTAAGCCAGAGTTCTCAAAGTTACAAATGACCTACAGGATAAAGATTCTGACCTGAGCTACCCAAGTGCCTTTGGGTGTTGTTTAAAGAAACAGGCAAGAATGCATCAAGAAGGGGTCTCTAATGAGGTCTCAAGAGTAGGCACTCAACACGTGTGACCTTGACCTTGCTTTCTGTCCCTCCCCACAGTGATCCCCAAGGTCACCAAGCACCTGCTCTCAAACCCCGTGTTCACCTGTATCGTCCTGGCTGCCTGCATGGAGATTGCTGTGGTGGCCGGCTTTGCTGCCTTTCTGGGCAAGTACCTGGAACAGCAGTTCAACCTCACCACCTCCTCTGCCAACCAGCTGCTCGGTGAGTGGGTCCCTTTGCTCTCCGGTCATACCCAAATGCTCAGAGAATGCACTGAGAGCCAGGAAGTGTGCAGGGCTATGCTAAGCCAATAGTGGTGTGGTGTATTTGTGACTTTTCTTTGCAAGGAACTTCGGAGTGAGATTTTTCATACTTGAGACAAATACTAAAAACATATTATATGGTCTGTGAGATGACTTAGCAGGAAAAGCATTTGTTGCTCAAAGCTGGTGACCCAAGTTCAAAACCCAGAACCCACAATTGGAGGAGAGAATCAACATGGGTACCATGACACACTCAGGCATAATAATAATAATAATAATAATAATAATAATAATAATAATAATAGTAATAATA
>LOJH01012754.1:0-12445 GCA_001685095.1 Ellobius talpinus
GGGGGTTGACAGCTGGGGCAGACTGAGGGGCCACAGATAGTGACACTGGGATGTATCTCTACTGCATATACCGGCTTCATAGTATCCTATCTTCTTCGGATGTAAACCTTGCTCAACATAGACTTAGGGAGGGCCTTGGACTTTCCACAGGGTGGGGTGCATGGCACTCCCTAAGGGTTGGAGGATGGGGGAGTCTGTGGAGGAAGAGGGAGAGGACTGGGAGGAGGGGAGGGAGTGGGAATTTGGATTGGTATTTTTAAGTAATAAAAAAATGGGAAAAAAAAGAATTCAGATCCCCTGAAATCTGCATCCATAAAAGGAGTCCAAATGATCTGTCATTTCATACCCAGAGCAGACTGGCTAATGCCACTCTCTGTGTCAGTGAACTCTGAGTGTGACTGTAAAGGTAAAGGAGGAAGGATGATTCCCTGCACCAAAATTGTTTCTTCCCGTGAATGCACACATCACACACACACACACACACACACACACACACACACGTACTCTCAACCCACACATATGCACCCACCTATATGCAAACACATATAGATACCAAATGGGAAAAAAAAGTACATTTGCACAGTTAAAAGGAAAGAATTTGCGGTTATCTATGCCAATCAATCTGTGATTAAGTAATCAATAGGAAGAAAAGCCCCAAAGTCCCAAAGGCAAGCTGAGAAGGTTCAAAGAATAAAATGCTTAGAACAGAGCCTTGAAGAGATTAGGGAAACAGAAAAGAGAAACGGCATCTTAGAATGTTCCTCCGTGCTTCTGTTCTAGATTGCCCTGAACCTGCACACGGATATTTAATCAGGAAACAACTAAATGTTGTCAACTTAGAATTACTACTTAATTTCTTCTTTACAATACTTTGTGTTTCTGTTTCTCCTAATAAGTCTGTCCTCGTTTTTTCTTACCCTGGTGTGAGGCTCTTATCCCCTCCACATGACACTGAGAGCTCCAACAACAGAAGTCATCAGAAACATGTTGGAAGAGTGGCCCTGGTCCCCACACTACTGCCACATGTATCTACAACCCACTTTGTCATTAGAGATGTCTCTGCCATAGATAATGAACTATGGCCCAGGCTTGTGAAATACTCTGCAAAAGTCATTCTTTGTATGTTCTTTATTGCCCACAAAATGCTGGGAAAGTATGCTGGTAAGGGCATTATGGTTAAAGAAAATAGGATATAAAATAAACTCTTACTTCCTGCAAAACAGCTGTATTGTCTTTCCTTCCTAGCAAAGCACATAAACCCATGTCCTTAGAGGTGAGGAAACACCACCAAACCTTTAGCCTTGTAAACACCAGATATTTATTTCCTAGTTGGCTATATCTGAAGCAAGAAAATGTTGTACTCAAAGTTTTACAGCCAATCCATGGTCACAAAACCAAAGGAAGGGTTTTACCAACTTGACCTGGCCCAGTGTTGATCAAAGTTTGGAGGAAAGTATCCAAGTCAAAAGAAGCGCTTAGCAGAAAGAAAGAGTCAGGCCCTTGCCCACTGGGCCTCCTGATTTATATGTCAGGAGTGTGTGTGTGTGTGTGTGTGTGGTGTGTGTGTTTGAGTGGTTGTGAGCATGTGCATGTGTATATGTGTATCTGTGTGTGGTTGTGAGCATGTGTGTATATGTGTGTGTATATCTGTGTGGTTGTGAGCATGTGCATGTGTATGTGTGTATCTGTGGTTGTGAGCATGTGTGTATATGATCTGTGTGGTTGTGAGCATGTATGTATGTATATGTGTTGTTGTGAGCATGTGTATGTATTTGTGTGTGTGTATCTGTGTGATTGTGAGCATGTATATGTATATGTGAGTGTGTATGAGTGAGTATGTGTGTAATGGAAGGATACGTTCACCTTCACAATGCAGCAGCTGTCTTCTTTTCTGAGCGAGGATAATCCAAGGACCTATCTTATGAATCTTGAACACTAAATGAATAAAAATTTGGGGGTGTTGAACACAGTACTTGGCCTACCAGAAGCACCACCTAAATGATGGCTGTTGCGCTGAAACTGCCTTTATACACAATCTGAGGCAGAACTTGGTGATATCTCAGAAGATAACAGAAATTAAGGATGGAACTTGAGAAGTGGCTCAGCAGGGCTGAGACACTTGCTGCCAAGTCTGATCACCTCAGTGTGTGCTCTCTGGACCGATGTGGTGGAAGGATTTAAAACTAAGAGCTAGACACAAACGACACAGAGGCCCACCTCTTACTTATAGGATGCAAAGTAAGAGAGAACAGAATTTGAGTTCTGCCTCTTCCTTTCATTTAATCCCTGGCTGGATATCAACTGAGGTGACAAGCTGTCCTGTCTACCTGGTCAGTGTCAGCCTTGGGAACACAGCTTCCAGCACACTATATGTTTTAAAATGATGATTACAATCCACTCTAATGCAATACGTTTAAAATAAAAAACTAATTCCAAAAATCTAGTGATGTTATAGTCAAAACCAAATGAGCCAAGAATACATCCACCCAGAAAGCCATGGGGTGGACCTGCTGTGCTGGATAAAAGCTGAACAGAAAGGAGACGAATGGTTCCCTTTGTTCCTCTTGATTCCCTTCGCTCCATCTCGCTGGATTAGCTACTTCTCTCATTCTCAGAGGGTGATGGATCAAATGGCAGATAAACCACAGACATTAGACCTGGCTGAAGATAATAGTCCACCCTGCCATCCCATCATCCTGAAGAGAACAGTCCGCCCTGCCATCCTATTGTCCTGAAGAGAACAGTCCGCCCTGCCATCCCGTTGTCCTGAAGAGAACAGTCTGCCCTGCCATCCTGTTGTCTTGCCCTGCTTGCTGTCTCTTCCTTCGCCTTGGGAAACAAACCCTGGGTCTCACAGATGCGGAGACCGTCTCTTGATATCTTAGGAACATGTCTCCTTGCATCTCTTCCTATCCCCTAAAATGGAGACAGTGACAGGCCCCATGTGGTCCCTTTCCCTGTTATTTTTATTTTTCCAAAACACACCATTGCACCTCGTCAGATTCAAACTTTACCTTGACTTTTGATAAAGGGCAAAGAAGTACAGATTTTATGTGAAAACTCAATTAATTTTACAAGTTACTTTCAGGTTCCTATGCCATTTTCTTAAAGCAGGTATGAAGTTAGTAATTTGATCTTGGTCCTTTTCCATTGGGTAGGTTTGCAGGGGTTATATATAAGGCTAGAGGTTGGCAGAAATACTTTTAAGTAAAATATGTCTAATTTTCAAAGCAATATAATGAATGTGAGCTCTACTCACATTCACACTATGTGTGAAAATACCATCATTAGACTCATTACATGCTAACCTAAGAAATCAAGAAAAGTGAAAACATCATGGTAGAAAGGTGAACAGCATCACACACACACACACACACACACACACACACGCATGTGCTCTCACGCACAGACAATGGGTCCTGGAGTTACCTTATTTTGTAAACTGGGTCATTTTAGTGGTGATTAAGTAAAGTATCTTATGATGCAGGAGATTATATTAGGTGATCCTTATGCCACAGATATATTTAAAGCACTTATGCCAAGGTAGATGACGCACACAGACAAGAGAAGCCTATGTGAAGACGGAGACAAGAGAGACTTGATGGCCTTGAATGCTGCACAACTGTGACCACAGGACCAGGATGCCCCATATTCCTCAATGACAGGACTGTGAACTGGAAGAGTAAGCTAAAATAAGCCCTTTCCAAGTTGCTGTTGGTCAGACTGTTTGTCACAGTAACAGAAAGCAAAGAAGAACAAACTTATAAGACAATGATCTGCAAATTGAGCAGCAAAATCAACGCCATTCCTGAGTAAAATAATGTGCATCTGTGTGTAAATAAACAGAGTGATCCCATATTTTTCCTAGTAATACTGAAACACCTAGGGAAAGACAGCAATGAATAGAAATTTCTATGCTAGCCATCCACCCTTGCTCTTAATGCTCTAGAAAGGAAATAAGAATGCAGGGGCTGAGTTGATACAGAGATTGACAAACTGATCAAAAGAGCAGAACAGGGGGCCAAGGAAAAGCCCATGTAAACAAACATGGCACTGCAATGCAGTGGAGAAAGACCTGCTAGACAATCGATGTGACTAGAGAGACAAAGATATAGATGACCTACCATCCACCGGATGCCATTCACAAACCCACAGAAATCCAGTCCAGGTTATTTGATGAAATCAAGGAGGCGAGCAAAGCAATTAACCCGTAGAAAGGCAGATGCGGAGGCATTTTTCTCAGCCTCCAAGAATCAGTATGTTTTTAGTGGTGCTGTAAGTGCTATCTATGAAGAAAAAGGGTGGTAACTAGGGCTATGCTAAAGTTTGAAACTCCATCAAAAGATACCATGAAGAAAGTAAAGATTCAACCTGCTGGTTAGAGATCCTTCCCTGATTGTCACTGGATCATACTCAGAATATACTAAAAATATCTACAAATAACTAAATTCAGAACCACGGGAAACATGAAAATTGGTTAATCTGGACAGAAACTTCATATAGAGAAGCTATCAAAATGGCCAATAATGTCTGAAAAAGCATATTCAATATTGTTGGTATTCAGGGAAATGAAATACATTTAAGAATTAAATAAATTTAAAAACTTAAAATAAAATCACATGGAATATCACTCCATAGATTGAAAATATAAAGTCCATGGTAACATTAAGAATTGTATTGACCACTGTTAATGGAGGAGTAAGCTGGTCTGACCATGTGGAAAGAAAATTACAAGCTTATTTATTGACATCAAACCCATACATGATGTGCAACATTTCTATGCTACCTTCAGAATATATCACCCGATGTGTGTACATGCAGGTCAGGTGAACATAAATAAGTCTATAGAAACATTGTTTGTACTAATCATGGCAATAAAACCTAATTGTTCATTCTTTCAGAAACACCAAGGAGGAAAAGTAACTAGGAAATAAGTAAATATTGTTAATAATGTGTTAACACTTCCTCTACTGCTCTTTTTCTTGATTTATTTATTTTTATTTTATGTGCATTGGTGTTTTGCCATGGGTATCGGGTCCCCTGAAACAGCAGTTACAGACAGTTGTGAGCTGCCATATGGGTGCTGAGCCCTCTGAAAGAGCAGTCAGTGCTCTTAACCACCGAGACACCTCTCTAGCTCCTCCTCTGCCACTCTTACTAAGCCTGTTCTGAGCAGAAGCAGAACTTTCTTAAAAGTCACTTATAAACTCAGCCACAGAAAGCATATATTCAATGCTACAATTCAAGTACATATGGACTACATTCTCAGAAAATGTAAGTAGAATTCAGTGACAATATTTGAAAATATAATAGCAAACATCTACATGTAAATATACGTACATACATATACCATGCTACTAAACACAGTGATTGATGAGAAATGAGCTAAAGGTAATTATGGGATATTTAGATAAATTCTAGTAAGAATATTACATGTCGTATTCCATGAGGTAACACACTTTAATGCGTGTTAGATAACATACCATGGAAAGCTTATGTGTTAAGTCCTTATTGCACCTTTACCTGATTTCTCACTCTTCTTGACCCTTCTGTATATACATGATGTAATCTTGCAGCTCAACTCACAAAACCATATACTATTCTGCATTCTTCAAGGTGGGGCTCAGCTGTGTGACTTTATGGACAGTGGCAGGTGAATAATGGAGGAGAGAAGCAGTGGCTTCGTATCTGACTTGGGATGTGTTGGCAACTCTTTAGTCACTGAGATGAAAGTGACCTCCTAGTGAGTGCCGTCGCCATGGCCTGGATCTGGGAGCCACGGTGACTGCAAACAGGGCAGGGGCTGAGTCCCGCCTCTCACTACAACCATCTCCAAACATGTAGCCCTTATTTTACACTTCACCAGAATTTTGTAGTTTTTACAAAGTCAAAACTGGCTGACAGAAACACCAAGACCTGGAAATGAAGTTGTAGCCACAGCAGAACCTAAACTGTAGGATCATCCTGGGGACAAAGGTAGAGGGAAAGTTTGGTAGAAAGCTGCGGAGAAATGTCTTACAGGCTGGAAAATGGCCAAGTACAGCAAGCATTTGCAGACCATCTGAGATAGTGTGCCTTCAGTCATAGAAGGAAGGAGTTATCTAATAAACACAGGACTTAGAAAGCTGGTGAGAGTCAAAATGCTACCACGAGGGCTCAGTTGTCCTAGAATGCCTACGAGAAAACAGGCAAATTTGTTGGAGAAGAGGGTAGACTCAGAGAGGGACTGGAAGGCTTCCAACTCACACTTGAAGGGAACAGTTGTTGGTTGTTTTACCCTTTGGCTTGGGGGGGCGCCACCCAGCTCCCAAACAAATCACGCATATGTAGTCTTATCCTTTCTTATAAATGCCTGGCCTTAGTTTGGCTTATCTCTAGCCAAGTTTCTTAGTTTAAATTATCCCAGCTACCTTTTGCCTCTGGGTCTTTTCCTTTTCTTCCTTCTATGTATCTTACTTTCACTCTTATTCCATGGCTGGCTGGCTGGCTGGGTGACTGGCTGGCTGGGTGGCTGGCTGGCTGGCTGGCTGGCTGGCTGGCTGGCTCCGTGGCTGGTCCCTGATGTCCTCCTCTCCTTTTCTTGCTCCTCCTCCTTTTCCTTCCAGAGGTCTCCTTCTATTTATTCTCTCTGCCTGCCAGCTCCACCTCTCCTTTCTCCTGTCTCACTATTGGCTGTTCAGCTCTTTATTAGACCATCAGGTGTTTTAGACAGGCAAAGTATCACAGCTGCACAGAGTTAAACAAATACAACATAAAAGAATGCAGCACATCTTTGCATCATTAAAACAAATGTTCCACAGCATAAACAAACGTAACACATCTTAAAATAATATTCCTCAACAGGGAACATAAACCATGCACATGAAAATCTGGGATTCTTAACCAATGACTTAAGGAGAGAGCAGGTCCAAGTGCTCAACCAAGACGTAGATGAACTATTTAAAGTATTCAGTGCTCAAAATCAAAATCAGAATAAATAAAAAGAGAAACTTAATAAAGAGTAAACTAATGCCACAGTTGTACATTTAAAACTATTCAGGAACTGATTCAAATAAAGTTCCAACACTGTAGTGATTGTCTACAAACATGTGTCTGTAGACACATAGCATAAGAATTCATGGAAGACTAAAACATACCCATTGAATGTGGTTTGCAGAAATGTTTTCTCCACAATTATTTATGCATCAGAAATCCAGTGTTGTCACAGAATTGTGATAACTCAAAACAAAGATATTTGTAATTCATGCAGAAAGAGTAAATTTTCCCCAATATGTATAAATTTGAAAAATATGCCTGAGTGCAGGCATAAATGGAGGATATGCCACCAGGTACTAAGACTGCTGAGTCTTAGGACTAAAATAAGGCACCATGCAAGAACATACATCATTCCCAGAGCAGACTGAAAAGTGAGGAGACCTCTTTATATACAGTGTCTTGTGTGATGAAGATGTCACCCCACATACTGTGGGGATTGATGAGATTGAGAAACTAATAAAAATGATTTACACATGAAAAGTGGATTCAAGGAGACCTAAGTGTGAAATCCAAATTATAAAAATCATTCTTAAAAAATTGGGGAAAATGTCTTGAGCTCTGGAACCATAAAGGTGAGACCAAAGGACTTGATTCTATTCAAGTTAATCATTCCGAATCAACAAAGACAAAGGTCATGGTTATTAGATGTATGACAGACAGGAGAAGGCATTTGTGAAAAGTAAAACTGACAGAAATCAATAGCTGGAATAGACAAAGAACTGTAAGTGAACAATAAAATGATAGGGAACCAAAGAGAGACAATAGCAGAGCTGAAATAGGTAACGCTCTGGAGAAAGAAATGCTTGAACAAGTAAGTATTAGGGCTAGGGAGATGCACAGACACACACAACAGAGGAATAAAGGAAGCAAAATATGCCACTAAGGTAGTTCAGAATAACCTTGTAACCCAGGCTAATTTCTGTAGTGAAAATAAATGTATAAATGGCCACTGGTCTGGCAACCTGTACCGATTTCCAGAAATAATTTCATTAGCCTATAAAGAAACACATCCAGAAATGTTTATCACCATATTGTTTATAGGTTAGGAGATGGAAAACCATCTTATTGTTCATTATCAAGAGAACAGGTGATGTATGATGTGCGCTTTCAGTGACTTATGATGGCATACTCCCTGCTAAGTCGCACAGACTAGTGGGGAGTAAAGAGTAAGGAATACTGCAATGGTCAACAAAGGGCCATCTCTGTACACTAAAGGTCTTACCTGTGCGTCCCTTCATTATATACACTGAGACAAACAGCAAAGAGATAAAAGTGAAACAGCAATGAGTTCATATTCCTGAAGAAAATGAACAGAAATGACTCAATGCCATGCTCCACACCTCCAAATAAGGAAACATAGGTAGATTCTATTATTCAAGTCCTAGAACCTGCTCAATGCCTGGCTATTGGTTAAAGCAATTAATATCAAGAGTTGAACAGGCCAAATTCAACCTTAGCTGAGTCACACATTAGCTTCATGCTCTTAGGGCAAATTATGTAATGTCATGGCTTGAATACGCAATGTATCCATAAGCTCATGCTTTGAATGTTTAGTTCACCAGATAGTACCACCATTTTGAGATGGTTTTGTGATCTGGAGGTTTGGGAAGGGATGGAGGAAGTAGGTCACTGGGAACAGGTCTTTGGGGGTATGCGACCCCTGGCCTCTTGTCTCTCTCTTTCTGCTCTCTGGTCACCCACACAGTGACAACTGATGTGGGATGTCCTTTTGTATATTTTGTATATTGCTTTTATTGGTTGACGAATAAAGCTGTTTTGGCCAATGACTTGAATAAAACTAGGCGGGAAGTTCAAACAAAGATATACACAGAGAGAGTAGGTGGAATAGAGGAGATGTCATGCAGCCACCCAGAAAGCAAGATGTGAGGTAACAAACCATGAACATAATGGTAAAATATAAACTAATAAAAATGGGTTAATTTATAGAGAGAGATAGCCAAAAATAGCCTAAGCCATTGGCCAGACCATTGTAACTGATATTAATCCTCTGAGTAGTTATTTCATTAGCAGGTGCAGGGACCCGGTGGGCAGAGACAAACGAGTCCAGTGGGATTGCGCTAAAGAACAAAGAGCCTTCAGTCTACAGACCACTGTCCTTTCCCTTGTACCCCCACTGCTGTGACATCCCGCCCAAATCACAGCACCAAGTCCTCAAGGAAAGAAAGCTCAGAAATTGTAGAACCAAATAAATATTTCTTCCTTAAAACTGTCAGATATGCTATCAATGGGGCAAAGGAGTTTCTAACCCACTTAACTTCTCTTAGGCTCTTTTACTTTGTGTGTAAAGGAAAGACTAATAAGATCTTGTAAAGTTCCAGGGTGTGTTGAAACTCTTTAAAACACCCAAAGAACTTAGTGCAATGCCATCACCCAGGGCCACTGTTGATTTCTGGACATAGCACAACTGTGTTTGCCAAAGCAAACCTGCCCCTATAGCTCTTCATTGCAGTCTCCCCATGGAGAAACCCTCACATCTACCTGCTACCAACAGGGATCTCAGATACCCACACTACCCCCAATATCAACGGGTTTTTATCCTATTATCATTGGATTACCTTAGAATCTTCTCTATCCTCTGTTAGGAAGGAATTTTTAAGAATGAAATGAAATTTCAATCTATTGAGCATTTGGTAGAAAATATCTCTTTCCATCATTAAATGTTTTGATGGTAGCAATCCGCTGAGCTCGTATTTATCCCCACTTTGTTATCTAGAGTAGATTTCATTAGTGGACATGCCATGAAGCTAGTTAGTGTCAGAGAGCTGGGATTTGAACTCACACTGCAAGACTCAATTTCTCATGTTAGATAGTGTGGCATATTGTCGATAACTTTTCAGTTTATGTTTGTACCCCAGATCATATTACATAAAACATGTCATGTACAAAAAATATCCTGTTTAAAATCATTTTATCGCATTATCTGTTTATTATCTAGCCTAGAAATTATCAATGACTACATACTTATTTCTGTGAATGAGAGACTATGTTTCTGTGTAGACATTGAAGATATATAGCTATATATTTCTTTATATATAAGTGTGAATACACTTGACATGTAAATGCTGAACTATTTACTTTGCTCAGTGAAAGAGAACCATGGCCAAAGAGCAGCCTCAGAGATTCAAAGTACAATCTCAGAGATCATTCCAAAACTGCCATCTTTAGCAGTTGTCTTACATCTATCCTCAGAATGCTTTGTTTGCAATGATAGGAAATCTCAATCCAGGAGAATCAGCCCAACTCAAGACCTCATTTCCAAAGGTGCTCGTAAGCTTTTAGTTTCCTGTGTTGGATTTTTTTTTAAATAGCAGGCAGTACTTTTCAAAAAAAACCGTGAAAGTTGACTGGCTGTTCAGACTTAATTGCAGTGTGAATGGCATCCTTCTAGGTGCTGCTAGCCCTAACTATTTCTTTGCTGGTTCTTGTAGTAACCCTTCCCTGAGTTGGCTGGTAGTCCCTAAAATCAGCCTGCCAATATTCGACACATACACACAGGCACTTTTGCTTTTAAAAACATTAAACAGAGCCATTTTCTTTCTTCTACCTATTTGCTTTTCCGGTTTCTATCTTTTGGAGGGTGTATAATAAACTCGGATTATAATCTGGCTGCGTGCTACAGAATTCGTATTATCTGGCACACCTCTGTGCAGAATCCTCAGCCTAAGATGCAATCAATCTAGGGCCTCTGGAAACATTTTCCAAGTAATTCCATTTACTTAAAGACATTCTTGACCATTCTCAAAAACTCTGCTGTAATAGACTATAAGCCAAAATCTTTCACCTACAGAAGCTCTGTCTACTGGGCTTCTGTTGAGGGTTGGTTATTGCCCCCCCCAACATTTGATATTAAATTTTTCTACTGAGGATGAATCCCATCACTCCAGAACTTCTATGGCACTGGGGGGGAAGAATTAGTATTTTTAAAGGCTATATAGTTGATGTTACCTATTTTTTTCTGATTGGCATTTGTAATAAAACAGGGAGTTCTCAGTCATTATCCATTGATTCAGTCGGCAAATCTCTTGTGTAGGTGCAGTCATCACCCCTTGGTGATAGTGTCATCTATGTAATTTTTCTGCTAATAAACAAATTTGAACTAGCTAGGATTCCTAAATTCTGAGACTAGTTGTTTATCTGAAACATACTCCAGAGGAATCATCAGGCAGTTCTGTGCTGAATTTAATTTAAACAGTAACAGGAAAAACAAATCTCTATGGAGGATATTCAACAATAATAAAATATTTCTCTCAGCAGGTGAGCTGGTAGCAATTGCATTGTTGTGATCCAAGCTCACGTTGCAGTAGGTCATTACCATCAAAACAAGCCCTTGGACCAACTGGCCTGGACACGCAACATTGAGCCCCTGATGGGCACATTATTTCAGAACTTGAGCTTCATGGAGAACAAGACAAATACTCCTTGAAATGGAGGATTATATTTTGAAATTCCTTTCATCTCCACTTTGTTTCCTAATAAGATGCAATTAACAATCAATCTCTGGCTACTCACTTTGGTTTTTCACACTGTGACAGGGCAGGAAAAGCAAGAAGCTGGGTTTAGGCTGGAAAAGAGGAGGTGTTCCACCTGAAACACATCTGTACCCAGCAGACTGTGGAAATGTCCACTGAGCATGTGCCCATTCTTCACTGTGGAAGAACCAACCTTCAAATGAATCTTGCTTTTCTTTCACAGGTTAGTCACCAATAAAGTTTTCAAAGGAGCCAGGCAGACTGCAAACTTCTGCATAATTCTAAGAATAAAGCATTTCTATCCTCAATTCCATCTTATTTCTACCCAAAACATAAACCTACAACTTGAAAATACATGGGTAGAAAAAATAGTTCAGTCCAAAGTCCCTACCAAAAAATTAAATTTTCTTTCTCTTTCTTTTTAGTAGAGAAAAACATTGTTATTTTTCCCATTCAGAACATGTGAATGAATTTCAAAGCAAGATAAAGGGCCAAATGAACAGATTAAAATAAAAATGATCATGAAATACTCAGCATACAAATTGTTGAGTTGGCAACTCCATTTATTACTGGCAAATAACTAGATGTGCACTGAACAACCAAATAAAACATGTTCCCTTGGGCCTGGAGAGATATCTCAGTTCTTAAGAGCATTTGCAGTTCTTGCAGAGAGGATGGGGGTTCCAGCACTCACATTTGCTACACACTATCAAGTATTAACCCCAACTCCATGGAAATCTGTTGCCCTCTTCTGACCTCTGAGGGCACCTGCCCTCACATGAGCATATATAGAGACATACAGGGACACACAGAATTAAAAATAAGACGATCTTTTCCAAAATGCTCCCTTGTGTTTCGGGGACAGGCAATAAAACCAGAGGTGGAACTGGAGGTGAGAGGATGCCCCCATCATATATATA
>LOJH01012754.1:12590-25346 GCA_001685095.1 Ellobius talpinus
TATATATATATATATATATATATATATATATATATATATATATATATCCCCTTGTCTTTGTGGGAGCAAAATTAAGAAGAGATCTTTTGCCTTGGATTTCTTCTTCAGTAACAAACATGCAGAGCCAATACAAGCAAGCTCTTTAAGGGCATTTACAGATTGAGAAAAATTACAAAAACACAGACAACTGGATTCCATCCTTATCTTCCAGTGAAATCATCTGAAGATCTTCTCCAAATGTCTCAATGCCCAGGCCACATGGCAGACCCCAGTGAAACCATACCTGTGTTCTTCCTGGATGGGAAATGTGAGTCTCAAGATTCCAAGTTTAAAACATGGACAAGAGTTCGAGAACCATTGTTTTGCTGTTTGTTTTTAAACAACTACTGACAGTTGGAACAAAACTGTTGTCAGTTGACTTTTCTTTAAATAGCTGGAAGGATACACCAAACAGCATGTTTACTCTTATGAGTTATGATTTACTCGTTAGATGACCATGCCTCATTAAAATTGGATGTTATTTTATAGATTCCTTTCATTTGATATGTGTTCATGTAGGTTTATGAAACTCAGCCACCTGGGTTTTCAGCTTTTAAAGCCTTAAAGTATTTTGAACTCAACGTTTGACTAATCCTTAATTTTTTTCCCTGAAGGATGATATATTGTTGATTAAAATAATCTGTGAAGTAATGCATGCCCCTTCTAATATATCAACATGTAAAACAAGTAATTGCTTGCAAACTGTTCAATTTAAGTGATTCCTAAGAACAAACATTAGACAAATCTACTTGGTTTCTAAACTGACAAACACATCCAAGAACGTTAAAATCCCACTATCACTTTCTTTGAAGCCTGTAGCAGCCATGATAAATGTCTGTGCCACAAAAGCTGTCTTGTAATTATAGGTTATGAAAGAGCAAGAGAATTTAAATGTTTGGGTTTTTTAAAGTACATAAGTGTGCCTCACATATGTTTAAAAAGAGGAACTCTGCTGGAGAAGGCAGACTGGGTATCACTTCTTAGGTTTGAATGCTGCGTCTCAGGTAATTTGACACAAATACAGCAACATCTCAAGACTTTAAAATATGACCCTGAGATACTACGTCGGGCTTTTACCCCGTGACAGGTATTAAGAGAGTACAGGGAACTCTGAGCTTTCTTGCTAGCTAGGTAATCGTGTGGGGCTAAAGACACCAGTTCTAGTTAGTGGCCTTTGTGTCATGACTGGAGAACCAGTCTCCTCTGAGAGGTGGGCAAGCTCACTGAGGAAGCACTCTCCGGCTGGGCAGAGTAAATAAAGGACAGGCTAGGCAGGAGCAGTGAGAACCAGCATATTAGCACTTGGTGATGGCTCCATGAGGATCCAGGGAAAGCTCCAAGTTGACCCCAAGCAGGAGGGCAGCAAAAGGTCATTAGCTGTCAACAGTGCTGTTTAACCCTCCTGAATTCCAAGACAGCCTCCTCCCTGTGCATGGATCCCAGGGCTCTGCCAAGACTTCGCAGCCAGGAGCGCTGGTCAGGGGCTGAACTGTGAATCCTTCCACAAAAGGCAGGCCCTCCCAGAGCTCTGTGTGCCAGCCCGGGAGCTCGATGTAACTGTCGATAGAAGGAAATAATAGATATCTCTCACAGGTTTTAATGTGATCTTAAAATAGGGGAAAGTTTTCTGTTTTGACACTGACACGGAGGCGATGATTTTGAGTAAAGCAGGGGCTGCTTAAGATTAAATATGAGCTATATAAAGGCCTGTCAGAAGGAATTCTAATGTGCCATGAGACACTTTGCATACCCTTAAATATGCAAAATGTCTCTTGGCACCCTAGAATTCATTCTGACAGGCCTTTATATAGCTCTTACTTAAAGTCCTACTTTATTTTTAGGGACCGGGTCCTCAGAGCTACTCTTTGAGTGGCGGCAACAAAGGGCGCTGTTGATCCATTTGTTTCTTTAGCGAGGGGAGAAAGAAACACAGTACAAAAGAGCGCGAAAAGTGGAAGCCTGTTTAATATTGTTCTACCATCCTCCGGAAAGGCATAATAATTTGAGTTACATATCTGAACTGATTGGAGTCACAGGATCATAGCTCCTTTTTGCATTTAACAATATATACAATATAAAATAAATACATTTACACAAATGGACATTTGCTGGAGCACACAGTATGGTACACATCACAAAAATATACAATTGATTGCTTTACAGATGTGATGCCCATCTACAGCTATAGACATGGTTTCATTATTATTATTAATTATTATTGTTATTATTTTCACTACTGGCTATAATGCAACTCCTGGATCATTGTAAGCAGTTTAAATTTTGTTTTGTCCATTTACGATCTTTTGCACATAAGACTGCCGTGAAATGTTGTCCCAGGCAGGTAAACAGGGAGGCTTAAATAATTAAAATACAATCGCCGACATCCATTTTCTCTTCTATAAGAAAAATAGCAGTTTTAAATTTTTTATATCTTTTATGTCATCATTTAAATGCAAAATAGTGGAATAAATACAACAATCTGATTTGATTAAACACGAGTGTCACTACAAGGAGTCAACACAATCATATTGCTTTAAATAAGAACAAAGCTAAAAGAAAGATAAAACTGTAAATCGCACGGCTAAAACATACACCTTGGTGATTTCCTGACACTTGGCATTAACGAAACGGTCTTGCCTGAAACTTGGGAAAACAATAAACTTTGCTCGAGCAAGGTACATACAGGTATTTGCCCTAAAGCTCGTGCATTTCTTTTAGATCTACATTTTAAGCTGTTTTTTTCCCCTTGGTTATGAGATATTTGCTGTTTGGAAAAGCCAAGTCTTTTAAACTGAGAACTACACATCATATTGCATTTTGCAAATGTGTCTCTGTCTCACGTGTACACTTGCAGGCTCTGACTTCTGCAGCCCAAATACGTCAGTGTGATATGCGAAACGGTGGCTATACTCCACCTGTATACATAGCACAGCTGCGCAGTAGTAACTTAGTCCCTGCATAAACCTTCTGGAAAATAATGTTTCTAAACACTTACATGATGAAAGAATCTTACAGGATCAGCACCTTTTTATCCTCCCAGGAGTTGTATTTTCTGTTGATGGTTGTTCAGGGATTTGCCAATTTTTTTAAACTTATCACAGCTATCAATTTCAAGTTATTGACCACCTGAATGAATTGCTAATGATGATTTACCTAGATTCACACTACAGTCACTTTCTCTACTGAGAACCACAATCTACGATATATTCCCATATAGCTAATGATAGATACACAGTATTCCTAGCACGGGGCTGAGGCGTCCTCAGCCCAAGGTATTTTGCTTAAAGCACACAAAGTAGCAATAGTTTTGGAAGCAAGTCCGCACCAAAAAGTTTTGCAACAACACAGAGCGAGTTAATAACATCTGAGAGATGATCAGGTGAAAGCCATATATACAGCATTTAAAAATTAGACTTATCTATATTCTTGAATATTCAAAGCTTTATGTCTAAGCTATACATTGGTATTCTATAATAAACCGTTAGAGAAATTATCCCTTGTTTTGAAAATATTATTATGATTTTGATGTGTGTCTGATCATAATGAATCCTGGTTTGAAGTTTCAATCTCTTTTATTATTGGTAAGGAGTAGAATATACTACTGTAGTCTCCTGAGGAAGCATACATCCAATACTGTCTCTAATTCTACCCTGTGTCTAAAAGCACACACCACAAGAATCCAAACACCACGAGAACAAGACGACAGTTTCTGAATGCAACGTAAAGTTCCGAAAAGCGTAGCAAACATGGAACATGGAAGCTGAACTAGTCTTTTGTTAGGAGTACAACGTTAATTACATCTGTGTACATAGAATAAGACTGTCCACAGAATACAGAGAGCAGCTACTAACACTGGTCCATTGGTAAAAGCGTTCTATGGAGGTTACTGTTTTCTGGTTATTCGGCGACTGTAGGTTCCGGGAGGGGGGCATCTGATTTCTTCGTTAGATTACACCTGGTTACAGTTCTGAAACTGACTGACTTTCACGCTGTGACCACACGGGTTGGAAAGCACGTCGATTGGCTTAGCTCTTGGTAAAAAACGAACAGAGAAACGAAACAAAACTGCAGGTTAATTTAAACAATCATTCCTAAGAGAATCAACTCCTCCGGGTTAGGTTTTAGAATTTGGTCAGGCGTCTGCTGTCTTTGATGATCGGGTTGCTTGAATTCTGGCATTAGCCTTATTGCCTCTGAAATGATATTGGCTCAGAGCTCCTTCTGAGACAGAGTTTGTAACTGCGTCCAGGCAGCATCTCGTTCCTAACCACGAGGGCAGCTAGAAATCGTATGGCGACTGTCCCTCCCAGTGGGGAGGTGTATTGGTGCTAATTCTACGGATAGGGATCCCATGTGCAGTGCTCGTGGGTGTGACCGCTTGGGTATCACGGTAGGTGTAATCTAATCCTTGGTGTCAGTGAACATGTAGGCAAACTGGAGCTCATGTAAGAAACTGATGTTTGGGACCAGACTGGCACACAACATAAATTGCATCCGTGGTAATATGCACCTTCCCTTCAACTATTGCTTGAGTTAAGTTAAATCCCCATATTAATAAATGGCTGAAAAGTGGTAAAGCTGGTACAAAAAAATCTCCATTTGTAAGAAGAAACGAAACATTTTTAAAAATCTTCCTTCAGGGTTCATTTGTCCTTCATCAGTATTCAACTGTTCAGCGCAAAGTTGCGGTATCCTTACCCCTCTCTAGTATTGCATGAATGAATAAAGCTTAAACGATTCCCTGAAAAAGTTACATAGTAGCTAAACTAACCAATACCTGGAAGACTTGACAAAAGAATTAAGGAATCAAATGGCTGTAACTGATCTAGATGAGAAAGCAAGGAAAAGCAGCCGAAGCCGCCGCTTAAGTCGTCTGATAGGAGGCTGCCCCGTGGAATCTAATACTGCGCTAAGTCGATTCGCTTGGGTTGCACTGTACTTTTAGGTACGGTTCTCTCTTCGATTCCTTACTAACTGGGGATGTCATGGTTCATGACAAGTTCACTGGCATCCATATTATGGATCTCTGTCCTTTGGCAGGGCTGGCTTCCATCTCTCTCCAGTTAGAGACCGTTTTTAAGAGTTCAGCGGCAGAGGGGAGGAAAGGAAAAGACAGGGAAGGACGAGAAAGGGAAAGAGATGAAGGAGGTGAAAGAAATGTTCCTTGCAATTAGAGGCATTGGACATAGAGAGTGAATGAGGGGTGAGAAAAGGAGGAAGAGGTCAAGGCAAGAAAAGGAGGGTGGGGAAAGGAAGAAGAAAAAAGAGGAAAGAGAAAAAGGAAGGGAGGGAGAGGGGGAAGAAGGGAGGAAGATAAGGGAGGAGAAAGGGAACCATTAATGAAAAAAGCAAAATGTCAGAACAGGAACAAGGGAGAGTGGGGCAGACAGGGACAGGACAGAGGGAACAGTGGGATAAAGGCGAGGAAACCTATCAGGAAGCTGTGGTTGCTGCTAAAATATCAGTGCAGTCTGTGTTGATTTTTAATGTTGTTAACTAAACTCTAAGATTCTTCAACATCACTCTTGGGATTATCTTCCCTTTTCAACGTGCAGGACGGGAGAGCCCAGGGGGCTTTTAGTCAGACCTTGGCCTCCAGCATTTCCAAAAAAAGTTTGTGCATGGGGACTTTGCCTTCTAGTTTGATGTTGTAGAAGTGCTGCACGGCCTTGGTGGAGGTCTGCCTCAGGAGTGGCAGCGTCATCAGCATCTTGCCTGCACGGCGAGGGTCTTCCATGTGCTGACCAGCCTCGTAATCCTGCAGGGCCTCGTGTAAGACGTCTTGAAGTTTTTGAACAGCCTCCACGTCTTCTATGTGCATGGAATCTGGACAAGGAAGCAGAGTATATCAGCAGTCACAAGAACAGTAAGATCAAAGTCACACAAATAATGCAGTTTATCACACACACACACAAAACACACACACACAAACACTGAAACACCATAAAGCAATATCAAAAGGAACACAGATGAAAACATTCTCAACAAAACATTTGTGTGCTCTTGGTCACCCCAAGGTTAGAGAGCTGCTGCAAAGGTCTTATTTCTAACATCTGTGGTTTTTCCTGAATTTTGCTTAGTAATCCTCAACATGAGCTTTGAAGAAAGGACTTATTTCACATGCGCACATACGTCAATAGGGACACATTCACAGCACGCATTACACAGCAACTAGCAGAAAATTTTCAGAGAGGATAATCTGGGCAACTTGACTCTAAGCCTTTTTCATGTATTCATTTAACAAAGAATTATAGCAAGGAACTCAGAACACAGGTGAATAAGGGGGCAGTGGAGAATTTGGAAAGAGCTGGGCAAAAGGAATAAATATAATCAAAATTTAAGAAATTCTCAAAGAAGAAATACAAATATTATTGAAAAATATATTAAATATATTAATATTTAGCTGAGATAAAGTTTAAATCCCAAATCCTCCCACAAAATCCCTTATTTCTAGTTGGAAAAAATTAATGACTAGGGTCATAATTAACAACTCCACATGATACGCAGAACCTCATGATAGAGAGAGTGACATCCCAATAGCTTCTTCATGCTTTCAAGATCTTAAACACATTCCTAACATTAAAGTGTCCTTGTATTCTCAATTTCCCTGCCTTGAAATAGTTTTCCAACCTTGAGTTGTGAAATATTTTCCACATTCGTAACAGTGAACTCCGCCCCTAAATTGACTAATCTAACAATCCAATTCCTCCAGGAACAAAATGGGTTAACAAGGTTGTCACAATTACCCTTGTGAGAAATGTAAAATGTGGATTGAAAACATAAAACACTTAATTATATACAAGTTTGAATCATTTAGCACGTTTTATTGATTCCGATGACAGTTTATCTGTTAATTACACATAATGGAGTCTCTGGGGACCTTCGTGTTTCATAATCCCTTTTCTCTGTGAATGTTGACTTTGAAGATGTATTTAGTTAGCCCAAAGTTTCACACAACTCAGATACCAATCAACAACTAAACAGAAACTTGTAATAAGATGAAACAGCAACAAACGAGCAAAGGAATTGGGGCAAATGAATATCACCAGCAAAATGCTGTTGACTAGCCCTTCTGTTTGTTGAAAGTATTTTGTTTAGTTTTTCTTGTACAGGGTATATAAAATCATTTTACCATGTTAGTGGTAAATTAGACATTATCTATGCTAAGTAGATAATGGCCATATGGTGTTGTTACCTCCAGATATAAGGTGATGCTACCATGGAGCTCAGATTAACTTGGCATGGTAACCATGGCTACTACTGAGCAATACAATACAGTGATGCTCAGGAATACGGTAACACTAAGGGACCAGCTGATTGACATCTTCTTGAAGAAGGACATGAGGGAGGATCACGAGACCCTCACCTGGAAATCTTGCTATCATCCCTTCTTGTTCCTTCTTCCCACCTGAAAGTATCTTGGGAGATGACAGAGTATACGGGAAGTAAAAGGCTAATTGCCAGGAGACGCCATGATGCAACTTCCAGGAGGTCATCATCCAGAATGGAATGGGACTAGGTAGAGACACAGCTGTGTCGGAGACACCAAGAGCCCAGTAAGCAACCCCAGGCCTATGCTTTCTCCAGCTCAAACCTAGTTTGTGTACATATGTGTGTGTTCTACTTGCTGGGAGTGTGTAAGTGTACATGTGTGTGCATCTGGGTGACCTTCAGGAATTGTCCACTGTGCTTTCTGAAATAGTATCTCACTGGCTTGAAATATGCTGATGTCAGCTAGACTGGCTGGCCAGCGAATCTCTGGAGCCTTCCCGTCTCTGTCTCCCAGCACTGGGATTGGGAACTCCTGCACCCCATCTGGCTTTTTGGCATGGCTTGGCATGGTTTCACTGGTCTTCATGTCGGCATGGAAAGCATTTCACTAACTCCCTAGCTCCATAAACTTGGTTTCCTTTCTTATCAAATTAAAGATTCTAGAATGTATAAGAGTGAAGAGAGCATGCAATTTTGCAATGAATGAAAGAGAACTGCCCTGTGAGCTCATGTCACCTACGCCTCCAACTTTTTCAGCCACATTCTTTACAGTGTTCCTAGCAATTACATCTCTGATTGCATGAAGACTGCTACTCTACATGGGGCAGGGCTAACTAGTAGAAATACAGACATTGATAGAAATATAGAATGAATATAATATATAGACACTGATTAGAAATACAGAATGAAATAGACCTGTCTCCAAGCTCCTTCATTTGGTTAGGGTAATAATTACTAGAATAAGCTAGAATATATTTTTCTTTTCTACGTGGTGTGCCGTTAAACATGGGAAGCCAGCTGCAACCCTCCCCTCAGCTTTGCCTTGGCTGCTCCTCTGGCCTGGCCCACGGAGATATACGAGCGGATGTCACAGGAAATGAGGCGAGAACAAATAGCAGAACGATATGCTCACAAACAGCAATTAAGACTTCAAACTATTCTTTAAAGGCCGTGATTTAGCTGGAGAGATTTAAAAATGATTTAATCAAATTACTATGATAATTTAACTTCCCATTTACAGAAAAGATTCTAACTCATTTTAGCTTTACCCATTCTCAGATCTGCTAATACTTTAAATGCAAACTCACTAAATCTGAACTATTTAATTAGACCATGATTCAGCTGGCAGACTGCTGAAGGAAATATTCATCTCCATTAGGGGCCCTGGTTCAAGTGCTGGTTTTGTAACTTTAATCTGCTCTCTTCACTGGGCTGAGCTGACATGCAGATGCCGGATGCAGTAGAAGTGGCATTCACTTATGGTTTGGCTTTGGAGGTTGGTACTGGTTTCTTCCCAAGTACATTTCCAAGGCAACAGAACCAGAACCAGAATGGATGGAAACAAGGTAAATGGATCAACAGGGACCATCCGCTCATGAACAAACTTGACAGGGTGGGGGCTGCACAGGAAGAGCATAAGGCACTTGGATACCTGGGCCCAAGCCCAGAGTCACTAACTCAAAGTCATGGTGCTGACAGTGCTTAGACGGATGGTCGTGGCACACCCCTTTCATCCTAGCACACAGGAGGCAGAGCCAGGTGGATCTCTGTGAGTTTGAGACCAACCTTGTCTACACAGTGAGTTACAGGACAGCCAGGGCTATGTAGAAAAACTCTGTCTCAAAAAACCAAGGACCAAAAAGAAGTATGATTAATAAAAACCCAGAGACAGAAATTGAGGTTGAGCCTGAAGTTCAGAAAAGCAAAACAGCCAGCCATTGGCTCTTACCTCTACCTCAATCCGAAATGGTGATCCTGCCTCCAGGAATCCTCAGAATGAGACTGTGTGTGAGAGCTGTCTCCTCTCATTTTATATTCCTCTTTAGTGCTGGGATTAAAGGTGTGCACCATTACCGCCTAGTTTCAATGGCAAACCAGTTGGCCACTGGAATTAAAGGTGTGTGTCACCACTGCCTGATCTGTATGGCTGATCCGCATGGTTTTTATTTACTCTCTGAAGTTCAGGCAACCTTTATTAATTAATTAATATACAAATGAAATATCACTACACTAAAAAAAGGTACTGGGGATGGATCCATAACTTCCACCTAAAGCTTGGTTCAGGACAATTGAATAAGATGATTTTATATTAATTATATATTAATATATTATATATTAAAAAGAATTAAGCTTTCAAAGTATATCCTAAGTTCAAATAAGATATATACTATTACTTATATGGTATTTTAACCCTTAATGATTACATTAATAATTATCCATATAGAATGCTTTTATTATGTTTTAAATTTATTTATTTAATGTATATGGGTGTTTTGCCTGCATGTGTACCATGTGTGCAGTGCCTGCAGAGGCCAGGAGGGGGTATCATATTCCCTGAGATATAAATTACTGAGGTTGTGAACCTATGTGGGTTCTGGGTCTCGAGCCTGGGTCCTTTGGTGGGCAACCAGTGTTCTTACTCTCTGAGCCACCTCTCCAGTTCCTCTTTCATAAATTTTAAGAGCTTACCCTGTGAATGGAACCATTAAGGGAAGGTGTCATTCCACTCTTTGACTTTGAGAACAGGGAAAAATATATCTACTTCAATAGTTGCAAAATTCAGACTTTTCCAGCCATCACCAAATATTTTTATTGATTAACTATAGTAAAGCATTGGCCTTTTACTATAACTGTGGGTGTGGGCACAGCTACTCAGGGGGTCATAGTCCAATGTGAAAATTGGCTTCCTGTTTGTAGCTCATTCTCAATAATGCTGTCTCAGTACCCGGATTGTACTCTGAGCTAGACCTGAGTATCGTAAGTACATGACTATGCTTGGTGTTGAGTCTAGAATGTAGCAAGAACCAGCATGTACACTAATCCATTGTGTGTAACAGAACTGGCCATGTTTGGGGGTATTTATAAATTGCCAACATAGAATAACTAATCTTGAGGGAGTTTATGTTTCAGAATTTCTAGACACACAAGATAAGGTATTCTAGAGTGACTCCATGGTCAGCAATTAGCTGTTGTTCGGGAACCCTGATTAAACATATGACAAATGGGCTCTTGATTGACAAGAAAAAAATTAAAAGAATGAAAAAGACTGATGATAAGTCTTAGTTACAGCATAGCAACCGGGCAACAACACCAAAACAAGTGGCATTGCAACACAAGTTTGTCCCCAAGATTGACAAGGTTGTCCCCAAGATTCCTCTGCAATGCAGACAATCAGATTTGGGTGGGTGTTCTGAACACTTCCCCAGGTTTCCATGTCATCTGGTCCTTGCCCCTGGTTCACAATGAGTATAGAACACCTTGTCACACCAAATAGCAAGAGTATCATCTAAAACCACCAAGTCATTGAAGAAACTTCTAGAAATTGACCACTGACTAATTTGGAACAACCATTAGCTTCAGTGAAATAATATTAGTGATTGATTGATATATATTAAGTATGCATGAATACCTGTATTTATAATGATATTTTAAAAGGATATATTTTTTAAAAATTTTGAAAGCTGGAAAACAATGAGGATGAATGAAATATTTGCTCTGCATTTATCTATAATCTATATTCCTGGTAGCCAAACAAAAATGAAAGAAAAACAATACATATCTCTATATTATCACCCCTGAATGAAAAACCAAAGTTGAGACCACAGTCAATACCCTGAAATCTCCAATGATGAATGGATTTGAGCCATCCAAACCCTTGGCTCTGACATCACAGAGAGGACACCAGGCTTGCCTGGTGCCACAGGGAAAGGACCTGAATGTGAAGTACACAAACTGCAAAGGACAGAGAAACAATTAAGATCTTGTAGCATCCAGGCTGTGGAGAACTCTACAGGGAAGATGTTCCAAACGGAAAGGAAGAGGGAACATTTAGATGAGGGCTGTACATTCAGACTCAAAAATTCTTCCATAAGATTGTTTAGGTAAATATGCTAGATTCAACTGTAGTAACTAAGCATAAACAATTTAATAACAAACACAAGGGAAGTGGTAATAATGAAAGCCAGGACAACAGGGGGTTACCCTTTAGGATAGAGTTAACTTTCCCCCTGCATCTCCATCTGCTACATTCATAGAACCCAGTGCATCTATCTGAATCGATAGTTTATATTTAGCATCTCATTTTCTAAAAGCAGCTCCTCTGGAGGAAAGAGAGAGGGTTCAGGCTGTAACAAGACATCTGGAAGGGTTCCTGAGTACTTTACAGTCCTTGTTTTTTTGACCTTGCTTATATATTCATTGTGGTAGACTGAAAATTGTTTCCAAGGATGTCCAAGTCCTGCGGCCTAGAAGCTACGAATGTCATCTATAGGGCAAAAGAAACTTTGCACACAACTAAGATTGAATCTTCATGTGGGAGATTATCTTGGGATATCCAGGCCACTAGCATCAAAATAGAGAGAAGACAGCAATGTCATGAATGCTAACTTCTACATCACTGCCTTTTATGATGGACAGAGAGCCTGGCACAGTGGGCATGCCTGAGTTCACAGATAGGGATCAGGAGTTCAAGGCTAGTCTCAACTACCTAGTGGGACAGTGTCTCAAGAACATAAGATAAAATGGAAAGATACATGGATGGGTTAGGTGGTAGACAGATGGATGGGAGGATGGAGAGATGGATGCAGATGCTCTAAGTTACGGAATACTAGAGAAGTCAATAAAAGATTCTTCCTTGGGGCTACCAGAGCAAGCTGATCTCTGTCCATATCTTTGTAGTACACTTGATGAAACTGATTTTGGAACTCTGATGCCTAGAGAACAGAGCACAAATACATTTTAAAAAGGAAGATACAAATTATGTCTGCACTGAACATGTATAGTGTTCTCCCTTGTCATTGTTCCCCATACAATACAGTATGTCAACCATTTACCTGAATTTACCTGGCACCACATATTACAAATAATCCAGAGATAAGTTACTAAAGCAAGCAGGTGTAGGTTATATAAAAACATTATTCCATTTTACATAAGGAACTTGAAAATATTTAGGTTTTATATAACCATGCTTAAGGAAAAAAATTAAGAATTATTTCCTCACAGATACCATGGGACAACAGTGTTACAATTATCAGAAGACAGGGAAATAAAAAGTAGGCATCAATTCTAAAGTAATTTAAAGCCATTGATTTAGGTTTCTAGAGGTAGAGTTGGAGTCCCAAGTCTTCTGTAGCTGGACATGTAAGACACAGAGCATGGTCATTTGTGATATAAAAAGAGCAGATGGAGAACAGAGATAAAATATCCAACTCTCTGTCTTACAGTGAC
>LOJH01012755.1:0-25346 GCA_001685095.1 Ellobius talpinus
CCTGACTGTGTGACTGAGCACTGACATCATCCACTGTGTAGGGACCTGACTGTGTGACTGAGCACTGACATCATCCACTGTGTAGGGACCTGACTGTGACTGAGCACTGACATCATCCACTGTGTAGGGACCTGACTCTGGTAAAGGGGATGGTATCTTCTTGGTAACTGATGCTGCAGGAATTTGGGACCAGTACTTTAGATGGAACAACGAAGGAACCAGGTGACTAAGTGCTCATGTTCCAGATGTTGGGCTCCCTGGATGGTTCAACTCGGCCTCCCCTGGCACTGCTAAGTCCCTTACACACATGGTGCAAATACCCTACTTATAAGCCTTCTAACAGACCCTTGCAGAGATCTCCCCTCAACCTCTCTGGACCATTCTCCCCCTTCATTTGGTGACATTTGTTTAGCAAATAGCCATGGGTCACATACTGTAAGCCAGTGACTGGTGACAGCAATGAACACAAGCAAGAAACAAAATCCATCTAGGCATCATGGCTGCATGGTAGGAACTGATACAGGGTGGCCTACAGGTCAGGGAAGGCCTCCTGGAGGAGGTGGCATAGGAGCAAGGGTTTGAATACAGAGGTCAGACTAGAGTAGGGGCATTTGGGTAGAGGGAACAGCTATGGAGAGAGCATGTGGTTCTAATGAGCTCGGCATGTCTGAGAAGTAGCCAGGAGGCCAGCGTGGCTGGAAGGGAACTAGGGTCAGGGTCCAGGAGGACCCCACCTGCCCCTCCCTTCATTGTTGACTCCTTCATCCTGCTGGTTATTCCAGGACTGTGGGGATGTAACTACGGGCCTCTGGAGACTTCCAGAAGATGTAGGGATGCTGGAGTCCATGCCTTCCACTTTACAAATGAAAAATGAGGCTCTCAAGGGGTAGAGTTACTAACTCCAGCCACAGAAGTCCGTCTGAGGAAGTGGGGAGGGAATGGGCTCTATTCCCCTGTGCTGCGCTGTCTCAAGATGGATGACTCCGGGGCACAATAGCTATAAACTTCATCTAATCAAATTTCTGTCACACACAGAGACATTGAGGCCCCACCAGTTAGGGAGCTCTGAGTTAATGAAAAAAGAGCTAGAGCCCACAGCAGAAGCAGAGCTCACTTCTGTGCGTACTCATGTGGGGCTCTGTACCCACCTGGCTTCCTGGGCCTGACACCCATGGCCACCAGTCACCATACATCAGTAGGGTGAGGCATAAACCCCCTGCTGAAAGGTCTCCCTGGCAGCAGCCAGGAGGTGTCCTGAGCACCAGATTACCAGGATTCCATTGAACACAGGTACAGGTAGCCTTCCTGCCTTGAACTCAGCAAGCCATCTCTAAATGTCCTGGACCCTCAGATCGGCTACTGGGGTAATGTGGTGAGTGGAAGGAACACTAGATAATCATGGAGCCCAGCATACAGCAGGCATCCAGCAGAGGACAGCCCTGTCTAGTAGGCGTGATGGGGCAGGAACCAAATCCTTTCCTCAGGCCTCTGTTTCCAAATCTGCAAATAGCAAAGTAACAAACCCAGGCAGTGGGACCTGTGGTCTGGATGAATCCCTCCCCTCATTCTGGATGCCTGAGGGGAGATAGTTGGGAGCAGACGGGATGGAGGTATAGAGCATCAGAAAGTACAGGGGACAAAGAGGACTCATCTCTCTCCTTAGAGCCAAACTTGAGTTCTAATCACTTGTTTTTCCTGGCATTGAAGCCCAGTCAGAAATGACGCTGTAGACCGAATGGATCCCCAAACACGAAGTTCAGCAGATGCTAGGAAGATCAGTTCTAGTGTAAAGGCAACCATGGATCATGGGAAGACATAGGGAAAGAAGATGGGGAATTGAAACTGGGCCATGGCTGTAATGCTGTCGATTTCAATGCTCCCACTGTGAAGGGAATCTACCTGTGTCCAACACATTTCCCAAGCACAAAAACCCTGCCAGGCAAGGTACAAATGTCACTTTCAGGCTTGGGGCTTATGGATTTTATAGGGCAAGGGCTGGCAAGGGAGTCCCACTGAATAGCATCACTCAGGTCTCACCCTGGATGCACAGTCCTTAGAGCCCTCCAGTCTAACTGTCTCATCCCCTGGCAGTGCCCCCTGCCCCTTGGGGTTTTTGTCTCTGACACAGCCGGTCCATCAGGGAGACTGCCATGGTTAGAGAGGGACAAAAGGAGGCTGACTCCCAATAGCTCAGTTAGCAGACCCTTGTAAGACCACATAGCCTCTGATCCATCCTACACTACCCATGCCAGAGGAATGCAGGGCAAGGGGGTGGAGCTGTGCCCTAATCACTCACAGACCTCTGTGGCCCCAGTCCTGGCAGTGAAGGAATATTTATTGTGGGGGCCGATGGAAAACAAAGAAAAGTTGTGCAAACTTTACCCGGTCACATGATGGGAAATGTCTCTACCATTTCCCACTGGTAAATGTGCTGGGCATCATCTCTAATGGGGACTGGGCTCTGGTGCCCAATTGCGTGCAGATGCTGAGCCAACTGGGCCCAGCCAAGGGATGCCCAGTGTTGGCTGACAGCCAAGCCCTGCCTCTGGGGCACAGTCCCAGCCAGGCTGCTCTGAAGGATGTTGGGATGAAGGGCTCTGGATTAGGACCATTCCTCTTCAAAGGCCTTGGTGTCTGCCTCTGTCATATCTTCCCTTGTGCCTATACCAGTGTCAATTCTTGACCGTGCCACTCTCCTGCTTAGGACCTTTCTGGGACTCTCCACTGCCCTTGGGGTAGAGTGTAAGCTGCTTACTAGATTCTGAGGACTACTGAGGTCCAAATACAATCTCCATTCTGCTCCCAGTCATTAGGCATGTAACTCCATCTAGACTCAAGGAGGCACGTTTACACACCCACCAATAGTGAAGATTAGCATTCCTCTCCCTGTAATGCCTTTCCTTTAGGTCTGCACCTGAGAAGTTCCTATCAGCTCATCAGAGCCCAGCTATTGTGATGCCCTGGGAAGACTTCTGTCTCTGTTGCCAGCCCGTCCTGCATCTTATCCCATCCTGCATCTCATCCCATCCCATCATCCCATCTCACCCCATCCCATCCCCCTTACTGCTCTGGTTAAACCTGGTCCAGAGTGTCAGTAAAACTGTGCTGAAAGACTGGGGAAGGGAAGGAGATGGTACAGAGCAGCCAGAGGTCTTTGCAGGGGACCCATCCCTTCTTTGGGGTACCTTGTATCTGGGGCAATCCAATGCCCCAGTTCCTAGTTGGCAGGGCAGTGCCCTGGTTACCTCTGTCCTGTACCGTCCCTGTGAGGCCACTGCCAGCTTTGGCCAGGCATCTGCCACACACCAGAGACAGGATCACTTAATGCTTCGCTGTGGAGTTTGCCATCTCATGACAGCCCCTTGGAAAAGGCAGTCTGGACACTTTCTCAGAGTCACTGCTGATTTTATCTGACTCTCTTCATTCCAACAAGGGAATCATTTCAATTCCGTTTACATTAAATTCAAAAGCTGTTTTTCTTTTGTTATTTTAAATTTGATTCAGAATGTTGTGTTTTTTATCCTTAATGTTTTTCATATTCCACAGAGCAGCGCTGAGCTCACAGCAATTGGCTGGTCTTGAGTCTGCTGCTCCCAGGGACGCTCGTCAACGTGAGCAGCTGTGTTTGAGGGTTTCAGAGGAAGCACCAGTGATGCTACATCCTAGCTCCTCAGAGCACAGGACACATCACCACTCCATATTCACAGTCCACTTCAACATCATGCCAAGGTCCTTTCATCAAGGCTTGGAAAGACTGTGTGACTCGCAAGCTCTCAGCTGGCCAAAGAGCAGAGTACAGATCTGAACCTGGGGTAACATGGGCACCAGCCACTGCCCAGGACAGCTCACTAGCCCCAGCTCAGGGTGTTTGTGTGTGTGTGTGTGTGCACGCGTGTGTGCATGCGTGTGTGCACACATGCATCTGTGTATGGAGGCCAGAGAGGTTAAGTCAGTGTCTTCCTCCATCACACCCCACCTTAGTTACCGAATCAGGGTCTCCCACTAAACAGAGCCTGCGAATTCAGCTAGTCTAGCTAACAGTTTGCCCCTGGGGTCATCTGTCTCCACCTCCAGAGTGCTGGGATTATGAGAGGGTCTCATCCTTTGACATGGATTCTGGGTAGCTCTGAACTCAGATGTGTCGGGAAGGGCCGGACCTGGTGGCAGGGAGGCATAGGGTGCTCGTGTGGAGGAGCAGGTGCAGAGGGCGGCACACAGAGCCTAACAAAGCCAGCCCACAGCAGAATCCTTTGTACAACAGCTTCTCCTACTCATCTGGGACCCCCACCCCACTCAGAAGACGAACTGTCCAAGGCAGTCAGACAGTCAGAGCCATCTGTCACAGCTTCACATGGGCTGCTGAGCAAAGCCACACAACAGTTCTGTCACCTCTGGTCACAGCTAAGACAATGTAGACTGAGGAGTTTAGTCAGGCTTGCTCCAGTCCCATGCTGATGGCAACTTCTGGCTACAGGCTTTCTTGCAGAAAAGCTTCAAGTGACAGCCAAGGGGATAGATGGGACAACATTAGGGTCTTCTCAAAGTCATGACTTCGCAGGGAGCTGTTCTAGACAACCTGGCCCAGCCCTGGGGCAGAAAGGCCCATGACCCAGCAAGTAGACTTTGCTTCTCTGCCACCAAGGCTAGGCCATAGACTCTATGGGGATTAACCTTCACTGTCAGCCTGATTGGATTTAGAATCACC
Source organism: Ellobius talpinus (assembly GCA_001685095.1). NCBI lineage: Eukaryota > Metazoa > Chordata > Mammalia > Rodentia > Cricetidae > Ellobius > Ellobius talpinus. The sequence goes on from LOJH01012755.1 coordinate 4,706, forward strand.
ATGGAAACACATCTCTAGGGATGCTGATGAGGAAGGAAGGTCCACCTTGAATGGGAGCAGCACCATTTCATGGGCTGGGGCCTTAGACTAAATGAAACGTGTGAGTAAAGTGGGTTCCAGCTTCCATCAGACACAGAGTAACAGCTGCATCTCAATCCTACCACGTCTTCCCTGCCAGGATGGACTGGAGATTTTCCACCTGGAAACTCCCCTCCTCAGACGATTTTTGTCAGCTGTTTTGTCATGGCACTGTGAAAAGTAATACTGTCTCTGAGACAACTGGTCACATAAGAAGTGCCAGGGAGAACACGGGGCTTAGGGAAGGAGGCGGGGCTTAAGGACGGAGGCAGGGCTTGGGAAGGAGGAGGGGCTTAGGGGAGGTGTGGCTTAGAGAATGAGGCGGGGCTGAGGAAAGGAGGCGGGGCTGATGGAAGGAGGCGGGGCTGAGGGAAAGAGGCAGGCAGGAAGCACTGCCCTGGGATGTGAAGGACAAGCAGGAGTTTGCCGAGGAAGGAAAGGCTTTGCTGACACCAAAACTAGAAGCCAAGGCTTACAGGACTTGAAGAACTGGAAGAATGCAAACCCATGGGAGCCCAGGAAGAGGAAAAAACTTGAGGGAGGAGAGGCGGCAGGCAGCAAGACTGCTGGAACTCTCAGGGTGACATGAGCGCTGACACCTCTCTCTGGCTTTGGCTTTCCCTGTCTCCTAATGAGATACACGCAGAGCTGACATGACCTAGAGAGGCTGATACTCTGGGCACCTCTGGAGGGCAACTTATAAGTTGTCTTTGCTCAAAGCTGTTTCCCTACTCAGGCACCTCCCAACCCTGGAATGAGGCCCTATTTTCACAGCAGGGCAGGTGACCTGAGCTGACGGAGCAAGGTGGCTCCTCCGGACTTCTTGCTGCAGAGTTCCCCGGAAAGAAATGTTAAAGCACACTCCATTATGGGGCCTTCAAACCTGGCCAGGGGCTTGATCTCAGGTGACCTATTTGTCCTTTCAGACAGAACAGAGAACCCACCAAATCACAGCCAAGAGGCTCTCTGGGTGACTTAGTGGCTGTCTTCCTATCTGGTAGAGGACTCCTGAGCTCAGGCTAGAGCTGATTCCCCTCTGTGACCCAGGATCTAGGCAAGGCCCTGAAAGCTTGCAGAATACATTCCGTCTGGATATTTACTTGACTCCCCACCTGAGAGGCGGTTTGGAGCTACGGTTAGGACATGTCTAGAGTCAGGCTGAGATCTACGTTCAGTCCTACCCCTGGACCTGCCCCACACTGCTGTCCCTACCGCCCTTCCCACCTGTACAATGGGGATGCTGATCCTTATGTCCTAAAATACCCTTCCTATCATCACAGCGGGATGGGATCTCTTTGCCCTGGATGCTCCAAAGATAGGGTCCCCCCACCCCTGCCATGTGTGTGAACTTGCCTGTGTGGTTGCAAGTGGAGGCCAGAGATTGACATCAGGAAATCTTCCTCGATCGCCTCTGCTTAGAGAGGTGAGTATTTCAGGGAGTGTCTCTCCTTGTCTAAGGGTTACTCTCTCAGCCTAAACTTTGCCCAGTGTTTGCTAATCAGCCTGACACTGCTGCATTTGCTGTGCAGCACCAGGCTCCTGACAACCCTCTCTGGTTCTGCCTCCTCTATAACCTGTCTGCACATATGGGGCAAGACTGGCAGACCTGCCCATCAAGACATTCTGGGCCCTAAGGAGTCCCTGGGATGAGGCTCAGATGGTGTGGTAAGTTGGAGTGTTAGCCTCCAATTATACTCAACCTGACAGGGCTGGGCTCAAGAGCCAGGAGCAGGGCAGCTGCTTGGGGTACTATCTGCCGGGACTGGACAAGTGCTGCTGAAGGAAGGCTAAGCAAAGGTCATGGGTGGGGTGCAACTGGGCTAGGTGGCAGAGAAAACAGCAGGCTGTGAGCATCAGAAGCCAGTTCCTTAGTAAACAGCAGCTGACTCGTGGCTTGCTGTAGCCAGTCTCTGTAGGTACCGGTTCCCCATTCCCCCTGACCTCCCATGTTAACAGGATACCAGACTTCAAAAGCTGCCTCTCTTCTCAGCTTTGTAGGTCCCAGCCCTTGACAGACTGTGACCCCTGGAAGCTGACCAGCCCCTCTGGGCCTTGTAGTTTGCTCAGCTTTGTTCTAAGCTGAGGCTTGCAACAGAACGAGACTCTCAGAATACAACCCCCTTTTCTGCCTTCCCTCCCTCAGCACCAGGGTTCTGTTTGGAGGTGGTTACCGCTGAGGCAAGGAGGTTAGGACTAGGCATGAGTGTAACTCTGGTCCCAGTGGGGAGTGGTGGGCCCTCCTGGGAGCCCTCAGGCACTGAGTTTTGCCTTCCTTGGCTCATTTTGGCTGTCAGTAATGCTGAGCTGTGCCCAGGTCACCATTCAACGGCACCTGGACCAGACTGACAGACAGGAGAGGTGTGGAAGGCAGAAGGCTACCACTGGCCAGGGCTGGGAAGGATGGGGAACAGTTTAGATCTCAGCTGCTCACCAGCACAGAAAAACGGACACCCGTGCAGATTCTGTCTGGTTCAGAGCAGCACCAAGAAAAGATGCAACAGGGCTCCCTAGAAAACACAGGTGGCTACAGAGCCGTCCCACGAAGCACCTGAAGCTGCTCTGCCTGCCTCACTGGTGGTGGAGGCTGCCGGGCTCAGCAACCTCCAGACCAGGCTCCACGGATGGCTCCCTTGACTCTGGTTTCTTTCCTTCCATAAGAAGCCCTAAGTGCTTCTGTCCTAACCTGCAAGGACTACTGTACCCATCGCCAGAGACCTCAATGCAGAGAGCAGAATGGAAAGGAAGGGGAGTAACTATGAGCTCTCCCTGAACCATCTGTTTTAACCCTGCTAACAACAGCCCTGGAGGTTAAATACTGTTATTGCCTCGTTTTATAAATTAGTGTTCCACTAATTGAGAGAGGGTAAGTCACCTGCCCGAGGTCACAGAGCTGGCAAAGGGCAGCGTCAAGATACAGGACTCTAGCGGGCTCTGCGGCTCTACTCATGCTCTCCATGCAGGGGAAGAGCGCGGTTAAAATTCCTCACCATAGCAAGGGATCTTTCTGGCCTTGCTGTCATTTCACAGAGCCCACAACAGGGCAGTGGCGCCCACGTTCTGAGAAGCCACCATTTCCTTCTCTGCCTCATGGCTGCAGGCTTCTGCAGCTCAGACAATGAGGATTCTGACTGTCTGGTGGAACCAACTGAAAAAAGCCAGGACTAATCTTTCCAAAGACCATGTCTTCAAGGCGCCGCATCAGTATTTGGGTTGGACATAGTCTTGTTATGGTAATGCAGATGAAGCCCCAGATTTAATAAGACTGAAAAACACCAGGAGCAACAGGAACCATAACAGGATATTGCAGGGAGATCTAGAAGCTTCCTCAGGCTTCTTACTAAACAGGGCAGGGCTGGCCGGGCAAGGCCAGGCAAGGGCGGGTTACCTGGAGGCCAATAGGGTTCAGGACTAAGGAGCAGTAGTGAGGATCAGGCTCCTCTCTCCACACCCAAGCTGCCTGGTACCCGATCAAGCAGAGGCTTCACAGGCTAAATTTAAACCAGCTGCCAGCATGGGGGTGTTGCAGTTAGATGGGGTAAGGGGAGCTTACCTCATGAAAGCTGTGGAAATGCTGCTGGGAAGATAATAAAAGGATTAACTGCTATTTTAGTGGGCCATTTACTCCTCAATCAAAACGTCTCATCTATTTCCTGTCCTCCAGAGGCCTCAGGTCCAAGATTCTTTTGTCTATTACAGACATAGTAGCACAGGCCTGTCATGAGAAATTAATAATTTTACAGGGATGGGAGCTGTTATTCACCTGGGTGTGGGCCGGGGGTCTGCCCGCTGCCCTAGTTACCGACTCCACCACTGTGGGTGGGGCTCCAATGAAGTTCCCACTGCAGATGGCTGCACCCAGGGCCCCAGAGAAGCAGCTATATTAACAAGAGCACTGCAATGGATAGGAATGTGGGTTCAATACCCCTCTGGTGGTTACTAGTGTTATAATTTTGGACAACTTGTCTCTATCATCACGACTACTCTGATTCCTAGCCTCTGTTATCTTGTTGTTTGTACTATTTTCCCTGACTAGCAGTGTGACCTGGAACTAATTGTGCAACCTCTCTGAGCCTCCATTTTTCTCATCTGTAAAATGGAGGTGTACAGTATCTATTCACAGAGCTGTGGTGAGGAGCACATGGAGCTGCCACTTAGAACACGCCTGTGAAGTTGGCATTCAGCAGCTGCTTGCCTAAACTGTCACCATTGTACTTCTAACCTGGAGGGGATAAAGTCAAGAGTGTGGGAAGCTTGGCCAGATCCTTCTTACTTCTGACCCTTGTTTTTCCATATGTAAAGGCCTTGGGTTTCATGTGACCTGATAAAGACTAAATGCAATCCCCAGGAGGCATCAACACCACCCCCAGGAAGCCCTCTGGGCTCCTCTCCCTGGGCCTCTTCAAACTCCATCTAGGGCTGTCACAGCCTGGTCCCTGATGGCCTGAGGACACATCCCTGACTGTGACAGAAGCAAACCTAGGTCCCCAGTGTCCTGTAGAGGATGGAATCAGGTGGGACCCTTGACCAGGAGAGACCCCAAGGCTGTTCTGAGCACCCAGTGCCCCCTAGCTGGGGCTCAAGTTATCTCACAGGGCACCCGTGGATGCTGGGATTCTGCACAGAAGGCCCCAGCATGAGAAGGCTGCTGGCCACTTAGTTTACTTCCTGGGTCTACATAGGTACCCTGGGTTCCCAACAGGAGGAAACTGTGATTGACAACTGTGGCTCAGCATCTTAAGAGGAGACAAGCTGTTGCCAGTGGCCCTGGCCTATGGACTTGCTGATCTTTCCCATCCTGGAGACGAGGCACGTCTTTCATTAAGCCATGTGTTTAAGACCCACATGGATGTGGCATCTTCAGATACAAGCCTAGCCAACAGCCCTCCTGCCTGCATACTCTCTGCCCCGAATCGTCCAAGTAAAATTCACCACCAGCTTGGAGCCCTTCCCCCACACCTATGTGCCACACAACAGCTCACAAGCCCAGCCTCTACCCTCCTCTCCTCAAGGGCTGTCCACCTGTAGCCTATCAATGGCCTGACAGACTCCTTATTCTTCAAGACTGGAGAGCACACCACCCCCAGGAAGCCCTCTGGGCTCCTCTCCCTGGGCCTCTTCAAACTCCATCCACTCACTCAGTCTACATCCAGCTCAGTGTCACAAGCAGATGAGCCCTGGGGACAAGTGTGGCCCCAAGAAAATGACTTTACACCACAATGACTAATGCCTCTTATCTGATGCCCCATGAATGTAACCTTGTGCTCTGAGCAGGGACCTGGAGCCCCTTCTAAGACTGCAAGTGACACCTGCAGTGCCCGGCAGGACAAAACTACAAGCTGGAAACACTACTGACTGGCAGTGAGGAAGGGGAGACGTGCATGGTCTGGGTGCTATATGCCACTGGTGTTGTATAGCAGCTTGGGGCCCCAGCCCTCCACCCCAGGCTGCTGCATCTGGAGGGCAGAGGATGGGTACGGGGCCTAAGATCCCTCTCCTAGACTCTGATAAGGCTTTCCACTCTAGCAAGCACAGGATGTGGACATGGCTGGCCAGAAGTGCCAGGCAGAGTGCCTGCTTCTAACTCGTGTGTATCTGCATGAATGCTCAGGCAAACACATGCTTCTTTCTCCCTGGACCTTTGTCTCAACCCCAGCCAGAGCATTGCTGGTGCCATGCAGAGCCTGATGCCAGCCCTCAACCTCAGCTCCAAGCCTGTCATAGAGGTCCAGGACCTCCCTACAGAAGCCAGCGCTGTCGAGGTACACCGGGTAAAGGCCAGTGCTGGAGGAAGGCACACTTTATTCACCATCTGCCACCCTCGGGTGACATGGAAAAGACAAGTCTGGCCAGGCTTGCTTTAGGTTTAGAGGTCACATGGCACCAGGCTGTGTGGCATGCTAGACTACAACTAATACCTATCTAATGCTTCAGTGTGAGGGACAGGACACCCGGCAGGGACAAGGCAATCCTGCCAAGGTTCCCAGTGACAGGAACCCAGACGGTCTTATTCATCGGCCGCACCCTTGCCCCAGATTTTGTGGAAGCCTGGTCTTGTTCCCAAAGGGGGTCTTTCTAGTGCAGTGGGTAGTGCAGCTCTGTGGGGAGCACTGAGAGGGCCTGGCAGGCCCTGGACTCACCATGCACTTGTTGGGCTTCTCGCCCGAGTGTACCCTCATGTGGATGAGTAGCTTGTAGCGGGCGTTGAAGGGCTTGTAGCGGCGCACACAGCCGGCCCAGAAGCAGGTGAAGTCTTCGCCTTTGCGCTGATCGATGTGGCTCTTCTCGATGTGCCGTACCAGCTCTTCCTGCTGCTCGTAGGCTGCGCAACAGTCCACCCAGCGGCATGCCTGCCGCCCGGCCACCATCCTGCCCGCCAGGCCAAGCCCTAAGCCTCCAAGGCTGGGGCCAGCTGGCAACTGAGGCAGTGGGTAGGGGGGTGGCAAACCCTGCTGGTGAGGAGCAAAGAGCTCTGAGAACTCGTCCAGGGGCTCCTGCTTCAGGAAGCCTGACTTCTGGCATGCTTCAAGCTGCAAGGTGCCCTCGTGGCTGTCACTGGATGCGGGCACAGGCCCCGGCTGTGATCGCTTGGGAGGTCCTCCCCCCAGCTCTCCTGGCAAAGGTGGGCTTCGGAGTCCATTTACACAGCTAACTAGAGCTGTCTGGGAAGAGTGGATGGCAGGATTGATGTCAGAGGAGGCACAGGGGGAGGAGGAGGCTGAAGAGGTTGGGGGCAGGCCCAGGAGGCAGCAGCGTTTCAGGCTGCCCTCAGGGAGGTGGGCCTCGGGTTGGGGACCCAGGCCTGAGACAGGTTCATTGCCCAGAAGGTAGCAGGAAGGTGCAGGATTAGTGAGGCCTCGGCCTGAGAAGTCCAGCTCTGGCTGCAGGTTTGTGGAAGATGGGGCCCGGCAGTGGGTGGGCAGGGGCGTGTGGGCAATGGCCATGGCCTGGTAGTCAGGTAGGGCTTCCTGCTTGATGTGTTGAGCTGCTTGGAAGCTGCCATTCACGTATGTAGCCTGAGGTCTGGGTGACCTGTAAGACAGTAGCCAGAGCGATTATGAAAGGCAGGCACTCTCCAGGGGTCAGGCAGGGCTCACAGAAGCAGACAACAGGGACCTGGAGGAGTCCAAGGAAGAAGTGAAGGTTGAGAGACGGAGTGTGTGAAAGACCAGAACTTGCTGTGCCAAGGGCAGGGAAGAGGCAGGAAGCAGAGAAGCAAGAGAAGGAGGAGGCAGCCTAGAAAGAGATGCTGGAGACAGGAGATGCAAGAAGGCTAACCAGGGGAGGGATGAGGACACCAGGAAGGATATAACCCTTTGCCAGAACCTGGCCCATCCACCGCTCTGTCACCATCTTGCTGGCCTCCCAGCTTCCCTAGGGTCAGCCCTGACCCTCCCCCCTCTGAGCTTCAAGTGAGTGCTGTGGGCAAAAGGCTATGGTTGGCATTTTGAGGCATCTCCAGGTCCAACAGCGTTTAAATTCTACTTACACGCCCCTTGGAATTTTAATTTCTGTAATCTTTACTTCATTGAATGACATCTAGCCCTACCTAGCCTGTCTTTCCATGGTTGGTGTGACTGGGTGGGAACCTGAGGCACAGAGTGAGAGGACAAGAGTCTTAGGGTGCCCCAGAATTTTGAGCTCAGATGTGAGTATGTGGAGCTGCAGTTCTGGGGAGGAACATGGGAGATAGGAGACCAAGTCTGAGGTTGAGGTCAGCTCCATTCTAGATGGCAAAGTCGGGCAAATTGCTTCATTCTGGCCAAGTTTGGGGCCTCTATCCTCAGCAATAGCCAAACAATTCTGTTCCTGATCATGAAAATGGCAGGATGTGGGCTAGCCACAGAGGCCATCTTTACCATGTGACTGGTCCACAGTTTCCCCAGTGGAAGACAGTTCTTCCACCCCCTTTATGCCATGCTCAGGGAGGCAAGGGAATTTCTGCACAGACCCGTCCACCACTGTGGGTGGTGACAAGGTAGGATACAGGCAGAAACATCAGGGCGAGACTGTCACCAGAAGACTGAAGATGAGAGAGACCTGAAGGGTGATACTGGCGGAAGCGCCTGACCTAGACCTGGAGGCCTAGTCCTATGCTCAGAGCCTGACTAGCATGCCCTGTCTGACTCTGCTTCCTCATCGGTGAGACAAGAACCACGCCACTATATGGAGAACTAAGGGGGTGATGGCTGGGTTTAAGGGTTAGCACCCTGGGAAGGAGAGGGTTAGGCCATGGCACCATTATTACTGCTTCTACAAGACCAGTGTCCCATGGCTCCCACAGGCAGAACTGAGGTCTCCAAGACAGCCTTGAGACCTAGTCCCTGCCCCTCTGGCTCCAGGAGCTTAGATGATGGGTGGAAAGAATGGGAATTAGGGGAAGAGAGTCAGAGCCAGAGCGGGAGGCACTCAGAGCTTCTCTCACCCTAGATCACTCAGGATCAGTGGGGGAAGTAGGACCTGAGGCTTGAGGACCTGGGCCATCATGCAGTAGCAAGACAGTGCCAGGCCTGGACCAGGAGCCCAGTTTCCATCTCCTGTGTAGAACTGACTGCAAGCTCTCCTTGAATGGAGGCACGAGGGGGCATGCCTGTCTCTTAGACACTAAACAACTGCCCATTGGGAGCTTCTCCCTCTTGGCATCTCTGCTGAGGAGCAAATGAACATCCCATGCCCAGGGGTGGGGACACTGGGCCTGTCAATAGGAAAGTAGGGACTTTGAAAATTTAGAGAAATGACACCATAGCTGCCACTTTAGCGGGGCACAATGCTGGCAGAGAAAGGCTGGCAGACAGGGCACTGGGAAGCACCAGTCTGGAGCTTTTACAAATGGCTCCAGGTCAATGAACCAACAAAGGCTGCAGCATCTGACTGAATTAGGAATGTAACTGACAGTAATCAGAATGTCCTCTGTGCGAAGAGTACGAGGTTCCAGCCTGAAGTCTCAAGGGTGTGGCAGGGTCTGGCTTTTTCTCCCTGTCCCTGGGTGGCCTGGCAGGTGGTTCTGAGCTCTATATTCTCTCTAGAATTTGTGAGCTCAGGGCCCCGAGTACACAGTGGCTAAGAGGCAGATGCACCAGGTACCCCCACCCCTGCGAGCTGACTCCTATCTTAACAGTGGAATGATGGTTACTAAGTTCTACCTGGTACAGGAGCAAAGCTTTAAAGGACATGCACTTCCTGTTTTAAACATGCTTGTAACCGCAAAGCCAAAGGTGATGGAGCAAGAGCAGATGCCTGGGTCTTTATGAGTCAGAATCCCAGCACGCTCACAATGCCGTTCCTGGGAAGCCAGCATCCTACTGCCATGCTGACTAGGAGAACCGTATCATTTCTTTAGGGCATCAACATTCTAAGTCAAGGGGATAGACCTCCTTTGGATCACTGTCTTGGGCTCTTTGTGAAGGTGTTCAACTTGAGCCATCAGTTTTTGCAATAGAGGTGTGGGGGTGCGGGGAGGTCTTCACACCTAGGGGCTCAGTTTCTGTGTTCTCAAAGCCCATAGCCTCGGCTGAGGTCTCTTTACTCAGTGGTATGTGATGATTCTGCTGAGAAATATTGGCAGTCAGCAATATGGAGAGTCAGGGGGAGGGGCTTCAAAAGGCCAAGGCCTTGTGTTGTGAACATGTGGGCCCACTCAGCACAGAGCCAGAAGGTCACAGGGGTAGCAGAGGGGCAGGAAGCTGAGGCCTGATGCTGAGGCCTCCTAGTTCTATGAGAAGCCTCTTTACTGCGTGCTTTTCTTTGTACTTTACAGATCAAGAAAGGGGCTCTAGAGGCTAGGTATCTTCCCTCAGGTCCCCTGCGGACCTAGTGATAGAAATGAGACAGGATCTCATCCAAACATTATACTGACCGCATTGGGGGTGGGGAGGACACCCATATTAAGCACAGAAATGTCAAAATTGGGATATTGCTAACGTTACTTAAACCTCTGCCCTGCCTCACAGATAGATGTCACTGGGCTAGTGACATGAGTGACACATTCTCCCTGCCTCAGTTTCCATTCGTGGGCTGAGGAGGTCAGCATCTATCCAATGACTCATGGTAAGTACTCCATGATGGCCACTTGACAGCAGGGACTTGGGCCCAGGACTGTGGGACCCAGTGAGACAGTTACTCACAGGAAACAGTCATTAGCACTGGGAACTAGACTGCAGGCAAGGTGACCAAGCCAGGCGGAAGAGCAAGGGCTAGAGACAGGAAGGGTAACAGAATGCAGAGGGAGGCCCACTGCAGAGAGGCAGGACTGGAATCGGGCATGGTCTAGAATGGGGCCATGTTCTTTGAAAAGGTGAGGGGAACTAAAAGTGTCGGCTCAAATCCCGTCAATCAGAGGTTGTGTAGCCGACACTGAACCAGTATAGGATTTTGATACAGACTCTCCTGTGCCTGATATTGTCAAAATGATACTTAAAGGGATAAATGATGCTTCTGATTATTTTTTTTAGCAAAATTAAAACAACAAACAGCCCACACAGTCCAACATAAAATTCATCTCCCCTTCCCACCCCCAGGAACATGTCCTGCCAGAGCATTGGGGACTAATCCAGGCAACAGAAACATGTGACTATCACTTTCAGGCAATTTGAAGCCTAAAAGATACTTATTCCTGTTATGGGCTGGACTAGCCTCTCCCAATTTATGTCAGAAGTCTAACCTTCAGAGTACTTACATTTGAAGACAGGGCCTTAAGCATGAAATTAAACTACATGCGGTTATGAAGGCCCTAACTACAATATGTCTGATTTCTTTATAAGAAAGAAGCACAGACCCCAGAGATAAAGGGTTGATCATGTGACTGTCAGCCAAGAGGACAGAGCAGGGGAAACCACACCTGTCAACCCTTGATCTTGGGCTTCCAGCCCCCCAGAACTGTGAGAAATAAATGTCTTTTATTTAAGCCACCCAGTCTATGACATTTATTATGACAGCCTGACCAAATGAATTAACTCTTTCAAAACAGAAGCCTCACTGATATCAGAGAAGGCCACAGGAAATCAAAATTCTCAGTGTCCTCCTATCTAGTAATATTCAACACTCCTGGAATGGGGATCGGACACCAGCACTGGCCCAGCACTGGGCACAGGGCAGGCACTACGTGGCTGATGGAGCAATGGAGCACAAACTAGGATCTGGGCCGGTATCCAGAGCCTCATGCCCATGAAGCAGGCTCCAGGCATGCTGCCCCCAAGGATCAGTAGTGTACGCCCACAAAAATATGCAAATGGAGCCACCTCAGCCTGTGAAACAGGGACATGCACCTCATTAAAGCCATCTTTGTGTCCCCTAGGATCTCTTGACAAAACAAGGAGGACCTGCACTAGGCATCTCTGTGCCAACCAACTCAGACACGTCCCTGGCCCCTTTGTGTCTCAGTTTCTCTCCATGTCCCATTAGCCAGGCAGACTAGGTGAGGTGGAAGGAATGGACACATACCTGTTAGGGTGGGGGAAATGAAGCAGCCTCTCACAGACAGGGGGATGATCCCGGGGAGGTGGGGTCCCTGCAGGGAGAAACAGACCCTGGTGGCAGGAGGGGCTGGGACCCTCGGGCAGGTCCAGGTCCAGCAGGCTCTTCTCTGGGCAGTGTCCGTAGCTCCCGTTCACTAGGCAGAAACAACAGGAAAGAGGAGGCAGGTGAATGAACAGCTACCAGGGAGCTTGGGGAGATGACAGAACCCTGAAGCCATCTGAACTCCTTGCTGCATTTGAGGCTTGGGACACCTTATTTGGTTCCCAGAATCACTTGGCAGAATCTGTGATGAAAACCGTCAGTTCTCAGGTGTGCATGCTAAACTCCATTGCTTGAATGACTGTCAGCAAACAGTGAATTCTGTCAGTCAGATACTGTTCTAGGAGTGAGACACACTGGTGAGCCAGTGATGGTTCCTCAATGTCCATCGACTGTTATCTACAACAGCCTCAGAGTGGGAACTCAGATGCTGGGCAGGGGCTTGGGTTCTAATATGCTGGACATGGGAGTTGCCATCCCAGATGTGCCTTAGAGGTTGGGAGGCGATGCTGCAGCAGGGAGCCCTGGAACTGGAGGTGTTTTGGGTACATGTGTCAAGAAGAAGGTGTCTGTCTAACTTTATCATCCAGGGGCACTTTGTACCAAAGCTTCCTCTATACTGCTTCAAGATCCCATCACACCGCAGACAGTATGGTTATTCATCTGTGTCCTGTGGTTCTCTGATGGTCCAGTTATCCTATTCTCTACACTCTTGTCTGCTTATAGGTTCTGTTGAGGCTGTACATGGAATGGTCCTAAAAACTCCATAAAGTGAACACAAATGTCAGATATGCTTGCTATAAGCCTCTCTCATCGCCCCTCAACTAAAGATGCTCATCTATGGGCAAGGGCAGTTAATCTGGAAAATATTCCTTTCGGCTTTATGCCCCGTCACTTCTGGGGGTAATGCTTTGGAACCCGAGGATCATGGCATCCTCTTCACTTCCCAGAACCCCTTCTACAACTCAGGCCCATCCCGATGTGTGCTGACCCTCTGCTCCTCTGGGTACCACAGTGCTAGCACCTACAGGAGCCCCAGGAAAGAAGAATGCTCTTAGGTTATGCAGCACTTTGAAACCTTAAAATGCCCTAGAAACATGACAAAATATTATACTAACTGTCCAAGTAGTCTAGGTACTGTCAACCCTGAGCAAAAAAACAGGAAACCCCTAAGGACAAGGACAGCAATGAGGCCACATATGATCTACTACATACAAGCCATGGATTCCCCACTGCCTGCCAAGGGGATGTGAGTATACTTATTTCAAAACATGGGGAAACTGAGGTTCATGCAAATTACATTGATCACTCAGGAGCACACAACTAGAAATCTGTGCTGTGTTCCTGTCCCAAATCTGCCAGTCCCCAGCCCCACACCATAACTTCTGTGTGTTAAGAAGTGAGTGGCCTTTTAAGACAGCACTTCCAGTCCTAGCTAGGCTGAGACCAGGTCGCTATGACCGACAGTACTAACTCTCCCCAGTTCTGAACAGCACTTTACAGTGTACAGATGAGAAGGCACAACTTTCAAGTGGGTGAGTGCTCCAAATAACATCTGTTCCACACCATTTCCCTGGCGGCACCGGCCTGTCCTGCTTCGCAGACCGCTCGCTCTGCTGGATTCGGCGGCTGCCCAGTCAGCCCTTCTTAGGGTTATGCTTTAATAACTTGGTTGTTTTTTAATTAAAAAGAAATCCCTGGTAACAAATGTGAATGGCCTGAGTTAATGAGAGCAGGCTGCAGCTCATTTAACTCCGACTCTGCTTGGCCGTCTTCGCCTTTTCCAGATCGTTTCTGCATGCGATTTTATTGTCCCACTGAGGCAAACCCTGGGACTGGCCTCCAGAAACTGTGGATAATTTTATGACCATTAATGGCATTTGGAGCAGAGTGCATCACAGGGGCTGTTCTGCCAGGATCTCTCCCAGATCCTGGAGGTTAGGGTGGTTCTAAGCTTCCTTCCAGAACCTTCAGAGCCCTCTGGGTCATGTACTTCCTCCTGCAAGTGGAGTATGGAGAAGGAAGGTGGAAAGGTGGCCTTAAGGAGCAGTGGGGATGGGCCCCTGGGAGCAGTGGTGACAGGCCCGGGGAGGAGTGGTGATGGGCCTTGCATGTATTCAGTCCTTCCTCTTCAAGCCTCTGAGGGCAGGCTTGAGACAGTTTTTTGTTGTTGTTTTGTTTTGTTTTGTTTTCCCAGCTCTGCTGAAGAGATAGAAGGCCTCTGACCAGGCTCAGGGACACAATCCAAGCCCAGACCTTTTGGACTTAGAAACCCAAGTATTGTTCTGTCTGTCCCATCCCCTCTTGTCTGCCCCCAACAAGTGTTCCCAAACAGTAAACGTAGACGGAATAGGGTTAACTGGTTTGCCAACACAGGAAAGACAGACTGAGCTGATTAGAGTCATCAGCAACAAACAGTAGATTAAGGAATGGTTGGACCTTTTAGCTGCTTCTCTGCTGGAGTCCGGGAGAGCCCTCCCTGCAATAAACAAAGAAGTGATGCTGGAAAGAAAGGGAGAGGTTCTGAGGTCAAAGTTGGCATTGAGTGTTGCTGCAAGCCTGCTCAAGTCCATGTTTCCTGTACTCCACTAGGCCCAGCAGGAAAATCTGACCTCTGAACTCGGCAGAGCTGAACATTAGAGCTGACGACTGGTCACCTAAGGTCACCTAGCAACCACTGGCACAGCTGGAACTCTAGTCCATGCCAAACTGCTCTAGGTCTCCCGCTTCCTCAAAGGCTGGACATCGAACCTCAGGCTTCACACTCTACTGTGAGACTCACTGCAGTCCTCAGGAGCTGGTAGGCAGGCTCAGAGCAGCAGGTAAGCTGCCCAAGTCCACACAGCAAGTGCAGAGGTCAGAAGTGCCTGGTGACTTAGCCACCTAGTCAGCCAAGTATTTCTGTAAAATGAAAACCAGTAGACAACCAGCGGCTGACTGGGGAGCCACGGCTACTCCATCCTGCCATGGCAGAACCCAAACAATACAGGAAGGAGAGGGGCTGCTTCCAACAGGACTTTATTGGGAAGACAGATCCTTGGCTCTTGGGATGTGATGGTTTGAGTATGAAATGTCCCTCACAGACCCATATATTTGAAAACTTGGTCCCCAGCCAGTGGTACAGTTTTGGGAGGTTGTGAAACATTCAGGGCAGGCTTTTGAGGGTTACTGTGAGGCCTGGCTTCTGGCCCAAGCTCTCTGCTGCCATGATGTGAATAGCTGCCCCATTCTCTTGCCTCCATGTTGCCTTGTCAGTCAGGGGCTGGAACTGTAAGCTGAAACTTTAAACTTCCTTAAGTTTGGACAGGTATTTTTTATCACACGATAAGAAAGACAACCACAGCCGTTAGTCTGATGATCACTGAAGGAGCCAAGGATTCAACCCAGAACTTCTATCCTTTTCTACATCTACGAAGCGGGGAAACATTTAAGGGTAGCACTGATGCACTGACAATGGAAAATCAACCACTCAGCACAAGGCTAGCCCTGGTGGGCACACTGATGGATGGGGCTCCAGCCTGGCCCTAGGGCCCCACAGCCTGGGCTCACCCATCCATCTGGGTGTTACCGCTCATTCTCACAATGTTGTGCTAGGGCATGTCCTTACCAATCCAGAGACCCCTGGAAGTTCCTCTCCTCCAGGACGTTCTCTGGTCTCAGCCCTCTTTGAGTTTCTCCACCACACAGCTCTTAGCAGCCCTGTGAGTGCATATGGCCCAGGCCCCACACTTCACATCTCATCTCTATCCCTAGAGCTGGATTATATCCCCTACCCCCCTACACACACGCACACACAGACAGACACACACACACACACAGAAAGACACACACAGAGAAAGACACACACACACACACACACACACACACAGGCTTGTAGAAACAGTTAAAGCCTGCCACAGCCCCAGGACAAAGATCTTAGTCTCAGAACTGTTGTTAGCAGGCCTAGCTCCAGATGTGAACTGGCCCAGCCTTCTCCATACAGAAAACAGGGGCCCTACGAAGGAGGAGGGGGCTTGTTCATCTTATCCAGCAGGTAGGCTCTCTGAGCCCGGCTGGGGACGTGTCCCTCATTCCAGCTCACAGTTAGGTTTCCAGCAGGCAGCTAGAAATGCTAAGAGAGTGGTTGTTTGTGAACTATCAAGTTCGCTCTGGTGCCTCCTCTGTCAGACAGTGTAATTTAGGGGAACTGAAGAACCTCGGCACACACCCCTAAGGTAAAGTCCAAGTCTACCATTGATTGCCTTTCTGGATGGCTGACTCAGGGTTAGTGGTTTTCCCCTCTACATCTGATTCTTCCTATGCAAAATGGGGTTCAGAATCTCAGCTGAGGGGTGGCTGTGCACACTGAAGGAGACAATGAATGCAGGACCCCTGGTGTGGCTTCTGGTGCAGCTGGCATTCTAAAAAAGGCCCCTGTGTTTTGGTCTCTTGACAGGCATGGGGATAAAGGCTGCTCTCCTGAGCAGTGAGCGTCAGTGAGCACAGAAGGGCAGTTTCCGGCCAAGTGCCTTGCCAGCAGCCCTTCCCCACAGGCTATGCAGAATCTCAGCTTTCCCCTCTGAGCAGGAGGAACGTGAGCGGTCAGCAGCAGGGGCATCACAGAGAGCAGAGGACTCGGGGCTCCTATTCCAGGCCCAGGGAGGAGCTCACCTAAGGGGACAGAAGAGGCACAGAAGAGCCTCTTTTCTTAACACGTGGAACCCCGACGTGCAGCTGGGTCAACTGGAGGAGAAGCAGCGAGGCACAGAAGGCCAGGTTTCTCTGCATTTGAGCAAGATAGGAAGCCGAGGCCCATTCACTTCTGGAGTGTTGGGGTATTCATGGCTACCAGGAGGCCTGTAACCTGGACAGGGCCTCCACAGCAGCAGCTCCTGATGGCTGAAGTCTTGCTCCAGGCTTAAAGTCGCCCATCGTCTCTTATCCCAGACCACAAGAACCCCATAAATTCCCCCTTTAAAGCTAAGCTAGATTTATAGGGACTCAGGCCAATAAAACCTGAGCCAGCTCACCTCAAGATGGCATGGCCACAGAAACTGAGCAAAGCTGCAGCTCTATCCCAGGCCAGACAGGCCATGGACAGCCCAAGATGGTTACACACGTGAACATAAACATGCTGGCATACAGACACATGGGAGGGCCAATTCTTTCCTCACATTCTTACATACTAATTGTAAAAATAAAAAAATTAAAATGAAGATAGGCAATAACAAAAAAGTCAGTGGTTACTAGTCAGAGGGCCACACTGAACATGGAGAAAACAGTCAAAAAAAAAGAAAGAAAAGAAAAGAAAAAAAAAGCTTCCCATGTATCTGTATACTGCTTTTACTTGTAAAAATCAGGATGATAAAATATTCAACATATCTTCTTGTTCTGTCTTTTCCTTGTAATGATGAATAAATACCAAAGTTAATGACATTCCTATTATCTGTCCTGTGTAGTCCTTGGCTCTGTCCATGACACAGGCAGAGTATGGGATGTGTCTATGGTCACGCCACAATAAACAACTGTCAGCATACAAGTCAAGCTTCACCATACCAGGAAGGCTACTCCTTATCAAGACCATGGAGAGAAGATGCGGCCCATCACTCTCCTGGTGTGTGAGTCTCATGTGGCTGTCACGACAAGAACAGAGTCCATCACTCTCCCGGTGTGTGAGTCTCCTATGGCTGTTACAATAAGCACACAGCCAGAGTGGTTGGACAATTGAATTTTATGTTTTTCAAAAGTGTAGAGACGAGAAGGCTTAGATTGAAGTTCCAGGCAGTCTGGGTTCTGGTGAAGGCTATTTTTCACGGCTTGCAGACACTACTTTCTCGCTATGGGCTTGCATGGCCTGGCCTTGGCTCATGCTCACAGAAAGAGAGTGGCGAGCATTCCGGTGTCTTTTTATTGACACACTAGTTCTACTCATCAGGACCCTATGCTTATAAACCCACCTAATCTTATCACTTCCCTACTGCAAATGCGGCCACACTGAGGGCTAGGATTGCAACACATGAACCTGGAGGAAGAGAACACACTTAGGCCACAACCCCAGTATCCAATCCGTCCCTTCCCCTTAATGATAGAGACAGGCAAGAAGATGAACCCTGTCTATAGAGCTTGAAAACGAGAAAGGAGGGTCTGCTGGCAAATGCTTTGTCATTGACCAGCTCTGTGACCTGGTGAAGAGCACACGCTTCCTCTTCTCTGTGGCACAGCATATGAAGCTGAAACCATTGCCACACTACACGAGGTACCCAGCGCAGATCCTGACACACAGCAGGCACTGTGCACTGCGTCTGCCCTCACTGTTCTCCTTACCCCCATGCCAATCAGCGTGGTCTAGTCCTCTCAGCTAGGGAGTAGCACAGACATGGAGCATAAGTTGGTTTAGGTCAGAAGCCTGGAGCTTCTACTTCACAACCAGGAGAGAGCATCCCCGGTTCTCTTGCATGCGGACATGGGTAGCACTGGGAACTAGTTGAAGCCATCTTGTTCGAGGAGGAGCTATTATGTTGCAAAGAGAATTGGCGTGAGGACATTAGTAACCCAGGAACCTCAAGCAGAACAGGGGAGCAGTTCTCAGCACTTGAGAACAGGTTAATTCTTACAGTGTTTAACACCTTTTACAACCAAAAAGACCTTGTTAATATAATATCTTACAAAAGCAATCTTTATGCACTCTGGCTATCTTTCTAATGTGAATATTTAGTCCATTTACACCACTTATATTCAATGTAATTACCATATGTTCTGAATTAAATCTAAAATTTTACTATTAACTTATTTGTTCTACCTATTCTGTATTTTTTCCTCTTCATCCTCAACTTCATTCATATTAAGTGGCTTTTATTACTCTGTTTTCTGCCTCTGTTAGCGCAACAGATATGCCTTGCTCTACTTCTCACAGTTACCTCACCTCACTAAGAGGTGAGGTTTGTTTTTTTTTTCTGCGTTGGCAGGGCAAAAACATAGGACTCAACTCTATTCACCATACCCATACACAACACATTCTCATTGATATTCATCCCCTTTATTTTAATTCTGTTATTCTATCTTACCCTGTTTATGTTCCTGTGTCTAATAACACCAGCATCTGGAACACTTCTGAACCTGTGCTGTGATTCCCCATTTTTGGTCCTATCTCCAGCATCTGGACCACTTCTGAACCTGTGCTGTGTTTCCCCACTTTTGGTCCTATCTCCAGCATCTGGACCACTTCTGAACCTGTGCTGTGTTTCCCCCCACTTTTGGTCCTATCTCCAGCATCTGGACCACTTCTGAACCTGTGCTGTATTTCCCCACTTTTGGTTTCCCCACTTTTGGTCTTATCTCCAGCATCTGGACCATTTATGAACCTGTGCTGTGTTTCCCCACTTTTAGTACTATCTCCAGCATCTGGACCACTTCTGAACCTGTGCTGTGATTCCCCACTTTTGGTCCTATCTCCAGCATCCGGACCACTTCTGAACCTGTGCTGTGATTCCCCACTTTTGGTCCTATCAATCTCTGTGTAGCCTTGGTTTTTCTGTTGCTGTGCGTCTAGCTCATCCTTTCTCATAGGGTGCTCCCCTTCAGGGGCTCCGATTGGAGGCCTGGGATGTCAGGCTCCTCCTTCTGGACTCTGAACTTCAGTATCTGTCTTCCTAGAACTCGAAGCCATTGAAAGCTTGCCTAGCTTCTCAGCCTCTAACTGTCGGGCTCTGTCCACATTCTCACCCTTTGCCTACACCTCTTCTGCATCAGCAAATATGAGGGGCAGAAAAAGGAACGCAGGATGACAGATTTCAGCATCTCTGTCTCCCTGGGAACTGCCTTTCAGGCTCTGGCTGTCCTGGTGGCCCTAAACTCCGACTGAGAGGCTATATGCACAGTAAGATTTTAGCATATCTCTCCCTGGGAACAGCCTTTCAGGCTCTGGCTGTCCTGGGGGCCCTAAACTCCGACCGAGAGGCTACACGCACAGTAAGGCTGCAAAAGGCTCATTGAGTGTTCTGCATGCCTTGCAAACGGTGAATGCCTGACAGGAAGGTGTGGCACCCAGTGTCACTGCCACCTCAGTGCACTGTTCTTCTCTCCCATACGCTGATCTTTCAGATCCTGGCTGCTTGGTGGCTCTTTAATATCTTTAAGGATTAAATGCACCCTACCCCCTAAAGCCCACCAATGTTGAACTTTAATTCCCACTGTGTGGTATTAAGAGCTGACTCTATAGCAAGTGTTTATCTCACAGGGGCTCTGCTTGGATACGTGGCTAATGCCTTTTTCTGGGGAGTGGGTTTCTTGTAGTGGGAGTCTAGTCAGCATCACACAGAGTGGACTGGCACCCTCTTGCTCTCTCTTGCCCTCTATTTAACGCCCTAGCTATGTGCAGCCTTCTGCCACGACATGAAGCAGCAAGGAAACTGCTGCCAGATGCCCTCGAATTTTACAGTTACAGCCTCCAGAACTACCAGTCATAAATTCTGTTCAGTGTAAGTGACCTCTGCTCAGGTTCTGGACGGCAACAACACAGGACAGACCAAGGCAGAAGCGTAGTCTGACAAGTCATTTTGTTATAGGCAAGGTATGAAAATACTCTTCCAATAAATAATTGTCATGACCATGTAGTTTCTATTTCGTAGCTGTCCATACTTTATTCCTTATAGTTATAGTTAAAATTGTTTAGAAAAGAGAAAAACAGTCATGTTGTGATCACCTATCTTACATTTATTCATATTTTATAGTCTTAGGATAATTTTCTAGATATGCACAGTTGCTGAGTCCAAAGATATGCACAGTGTTAAGCACGACCTTACTTACTATCCAAAGGGCACTATATCCCTGTATGCTATCAGCAACACTCCTGCTTCCTCGAGCATGACCTGGCTATTCCGGCTAAGAATCAGCAGTCAGCCGGCAAGATGGCTTGGTGGGTAAGGTGCTTGCTGAGCAAGCCTGGCAGCTGCACTTGATCCCTAACACACAGAAGAAGAGCATATACTCCTGACAACTCCCCTACAACATCCATGCACATGCAGCACCCCATGTGTGCTTGTACTCCTCCCTCCCTCCTCACCCCTCCCCATGT
>LOJH01012756.1:10115-25346 GCA_001685095.1 Ellobius talpinus
CTTCAGGCATACACGCAGACAGAATATTGTATACATAATAAATATTTTAAAAAATACCAGTTCTAGCAAGACATGTTTATTATCCCATTATGTTATTTGTCTAGGCTTCTTAAAACGAGCCATCAGAAGCCCCAAATAAGGACTGAATCTTGAATATGTAAATAATTTCATAGAACTATATTATTAAACCTCTTTTTATTTGTTTGTTTACTTGTTTTGTGAGGTTTACATATATGAAGAGGGCAAACTGTGAGAGTCACTTCTCCCCTTCCACGAGTGGGTCCCAAGGTTTGAACTTAGGTCATCAGGCTTGTAGGTAGGTGTCTTTACCAGCTAAGCCACCAGGCTGATCCACGCACGTTATTAAATTTCTAATAAAATATATGTGAAATCTGAGCACTCTCACTGTTAACTCCAATATAATGCTCTTTACATTTTAAAAATTCTACCAAAATAAGCCCATCTTGTATGAGAATTATCAGGGAAATGTCAATCAACTCAAAAAAGAAAAAAAAGACATGCATTTTCCTTCTAGTAGGAAGATAAATAGAAATTCTAGCACATAATCTTAATATAAATTTGATTGATAATACCTTGTTTCCTTGATTAATTAATGCTGGCAAAAAAAGGAGCATAATTGAACTTCTGAGAGAGATAGTTCAACTATCAGGGCAAATAATCATGGGGGACTCAATATTTTTACTTTCCTTATGTAGCAACAATGATCTTTATATAAGTACTAACTCATCCATAAATGCCATGGGCCATGAGGACATCCTATTATTTCAATGGGCAGAATGTCTTGTTTAAAGCTATTTAGGTAAATTAAAACTGCCTTGTTCTTTTTCAAGAGAAAGAAATTGCCCACATAAAACAATTTCCTGGGCTTGGCCTGTCTCTAGACTAGCTTCCAATCCCTCAGTTATCTTTGGAGTAACACTAGGATTCTTTGCCGAAAAGTTATATATACAGAGTCAAACTTCCATGCTAGTTATACATTATTACAATTAAATATTTCTCTATTCTTCCCAAACACTGAAGACTCATGGATATCCATCATTCACTCTTTAATTATTATTCTTTTCTTGAGACAGTTTCAGTAGCTGAGGCTAGCCTCAAAAAAACCTCTGCATCTGACCTTTGACTTCTGCTCCTCCTGCCTCCCCCTCCCGAGTGCAGAGCTCACAGACATGCACCAGCACACCAGGCTTCTGCAGCGCTGGGATGGGACCCAAGGCTTCACACACACCAGATAAGTAGGTAAGAAATCAGTCAATATTCTACCTCTTGGAAACTTTCTCTATTTTGAAGTCAATTTTGAAACAGAGGATAACTATTTAATTGCGAAGAAAAAATATATGTCAATGACCAACTCCTTTTGAATGATTCGCACCACTGCCCTCCTACATGGCACACAGAGGAGCTAACACTCCTGACGAAGGCTGAAGATCAGAGGACAGGGCAGGAAGTTCAACCTTGTAAGCCGCTGTCACCACAGACTCTCTAGGCCCCAGAAACAGCAGTCAGTATGTACTTTCATTAAACTCAAAAAAGGAAGACAAACTTGGGCCATGAAAACCTTACTCAGTGCTAACATACTTAGATATGCAGAGGATTCTTCTTTTTTTTTCATCTTTCTTTTTTTTTTTTCTTTTTTTCGAGACAGGGTTTCTCCGTAGCTTTTGTTTCCTGTCCTGGAACTAACTCTTGTAGCCCAGGCTGGCCTCGAACTCACAGAGATCTGCCTGCCTCTGCCTCCCGAGTGCTGGGATTAAAAGTGTGTGCCACCACCACCCTGCAAGGTTTCTTCATTTTAGACAAACCCAGATGTTTTCTTTTTAAAAGTGAGGTTTTGTTTTGCTTTTCCTTTTCTTTTTAGACAGTTGTCTCACTATGTTCCAGGCTGGCCTCAAACTCCCAGAGATTTGGCTACAAAAGAAAATGCCACCATATATCTAGAGCCCTTTAGATAGGTTTTTTTTTTTTAGGCTGAATAACGAAAGTCTCACCTGAGAGTCTGTCGGGTACATTTGACCTTGTTTCTGAAGCATGTCTTCTTTTCCTAATTAAACCAATAAATGATATTTTAAATATTCATGACAAAGTTGGCTTAGTGTGGGCTAAAAAAAAGTATAATTTCTTGCCTTTTACTATATAATCAATACAAAAGCAGTATAATATAAAACTATTCTTGTTCTGAAGTAGCCATATTTTTCCTGTATCATTTCTGTCAGTAAAAGGAAATAAAGCATCTACAGTGAGCTCAACAGTACGTTCTAAGGGTGGTTTTCAGAAATACATAATACTTTCTGGAGAGATGGCTCAGTGGGCAAGAGCATTTGTTGCTTTTCCGGAGGACATGAGTTCAGTCCCCAACACTCACAACCGCCTGTAACTCCAGATCCAGGGGATCTGACACTCTTTTGTTTGGCCTCTGTGGACATACTTATCCACACGGAGACATGTATTTTAAAATAAAATAAATACTTTAAAAGAAGAAATCCACAAGACTATTGTGTTAAATAGGCTACAAGATTACTATAAAATGTATAATCAGTCAAACTTATAGGTTAACATTACTGTTGGTCTTAGCTAGAGAAGCAAAAAGATAGGTTTTCTAGAGAAACTATATCAAACTAGAGAATAAAAAGAGAAGATGAAATATGGGTAATTCTAAAATGATAAATAAGCAATGGCCTATGAACATGTGAAATATTTATTTGTACTGAAATCAATTTTTCCCCATCAGAAAACTACATTTGTTTCTTTCCATTAAAAAAATAATAATAAATCCTGAGTTTGAGATGGTAGTTTAGTGGTTTAAAGAACTGGCTTCTTTTCCAGAGGATCCAAGTTCGATTCCCAGTACTCCCACGGCTGCTCACAACCATCTGTAACTTCATCTCCAGGTGCTCCAAGCCCTCTTCTGGGCTCCTGGGCGCTATATGCAGGGCCTCTGTGTCTGCCACATTTCACTTTAGAGGCCAAGTGCCATCTGAGCCAACCCTTCCATCTGGTGGGGTGTAACAGAGACAGGAGCTGACACTGGGCAGCAGCAGCACCATGTATAGGGAGGTACAGCCCACAGGCAGTCGTCCCTGTTCGCAGCACCATGTACGGGGAGGTACAGCCCACAGGCACAGTCGTCCCTGTTTGCAGCACCATGTATAGGGGGGTACAGCCTACAGGCACAGTCATCCCAGTATGTCCACATGTTCATACTTACGGTTACTGGAGTAACTTCCCGGTACTGAATGATCACTCTGAAATCAGAAGTGTGAATTAAAATATTTGAGATGTACATGGCCCCAATTTGTCAAATGCTCTATCTATTTTAGTTCTAAAGGATCCCATCCTTGAAAACACCTTTGGACATGCCTTGTTCCTCTGGAGCCTACAAAGGACAGCGTGCTAGCAACAGATGGGGTCAGAGGGAGCAAACACATTAACAAACTCAGCCAAGAGCTC
This sequence comes from Ellobius talpinus, assembly GCA_001685095.1. NCBI lineage: Eukaryota > Metazoa > Chordata > Mammalia > Rodentia > Cricetidae > Ellobius > Ellobius talpinus. The sequence goes on from LOJH01012756.1 coordinate 13,584, forward strand.
CAGGGAGAAACTGCACTGCTTTGAACACAGGAAGAATGAGCTACAAATGAACTGAAAACCTTGGAGCCTCCCATTTGCTATCGCTGTGCCTGGGAGGGAAGTGGCCACAGTCACAGCAAGGACTCATTTCCATTTCCACAGCTGGGGCTGACTCTGGGGTATGGGGCCCCCTTCTTTTCAGGGCTGCAGACTACTACTGTTATCAGGATGCACCGGGGCAAAGGCCTACGTATGGCAAAATGCCATCAGCAAGGAAAAGACAGGGAGACGCTTCAGATACCCTCAGTTAAAACACTTGGGTCGTCCCTTTTCCCAAGTGAGGATGTCCACAGGCTAGTGCAGAGGTGAAAATAATTTACTCCCAGGGTCAGGGTGCATCAGCGCCAACAGCTCAATGCTAACCTTCAGCTTAGGGGGCATGGCAAACACAGCCCAGTATTTGACACCTAAGTTAGTGTCACCTACAGCCCAGCATTTCACAACTAAACTAACTCACCTCCAATGTCAGTGCCCAAATGCAGGCGAAGCACATGGAATGGTAGGTAAGCCATTTATGCTACACGATATTTAATATTAGTGCCTATGATCATTCACTACACAGACTTACATGTATATGTGGGGGGAGGACACGACACACACAGGAGTTCAAAAGACTTAACTTGGCTTCCTTATCTTTTCTTAATTTCTCAATTAAAACATAAAACTAGCCTTATTCTAAAGTGCCCAGGTTTCTCCCAATGATAAACAAGATAAATACCTCCAAATAATTTTGATGTGCAATCGTTAGGAATATTGTGGACACACAAGTCATGCCTGTGGGTCCAGAGATATCAAGATTTACACACTATCAGATCTCTCACATGGCAGAGCACAGAGCATGGGTTGGACTATGTACATCCTCCCACATGTCTTAACTATAACTGCTAGACAATTTGCAATTTCCAGCAGAAGGTAAACGCCATGGAAGCAGCTGATATATGGAATTACTTTAGGAAAATAACAAGAAGCAATGCAGCTCTACGTGTTCAATAGGGAAATTCCCCGTTAGTTTTTTACTTACTGTCCTTTCATTTGTCAATGCAGAGCTCAGGAACATGGACATGGAGAGTTTTCTGTAAATGGTGAGTCTGAATTAAATGACTCATTTCATAAGGACATGTAAGTAGGCCCTGGAATTTTCCTTTTGCTTAAAAAAATGCCTGTATAAAAATTCATCACAATGAATATGCACTGACTCAGGAAAATGTCCCCATTGTCCTGATGGGAAAGTGACTAACCAGGGCATATAACATGATCACACCCACTGAAGGAGGAAATAACACAATAACACACAAATTATGCAAAGGAAACAAAAGACCTTGGCCGTATACTCATTAACACTAAGACTATACCATCTACTTTTAGTTTAACTATAATTTTTATTTTAAAAAGTAAATAAATACAGCAGTTAAGAGCATTCATTGCTTTTCCAGAAGGTCCAGCTTTGATTCGCAGCACCAACATGGCAGCTCACAACTGTGTGTGACTCCAGTCCCAGGAAATCCTTCTGCTCTGTGGGCTGCTGGTATGTGGCACACAGGCATACATGCAGGCAAAACATCCATACACATAAAGCATAATTTTCATAAAAAACACATTCTGGCTTTGAGATAAGAAAAATAAATGAATTTCCTCTAGGTTAGCATAGCCTTATTGAAAGTTCTAAACTTGATGCATTTGTCTAAAGCAATGGAAAAATGTGACTTTCTAAGACAGGCTGAATCTGCCTCCTGAAATTGAATTGAAAACTAAGCAGCATGCAGATTTCAGGTATCAGGCTGTGATGAACTCATGAGCACCCTAGGGCAGAGAAGATCACAGCAGAGCAGTTCAAGTCCTGGCTCTGCCATTTCCCATAGGTGAGCCCCTTTCTGGGAAAATCTCTGTCTAAAATCCTCTGAGTACAGACAAAAATAAAGCTTTCACATGGGATTACATGTGTGTCAATGCAGGCATGTTGCACAGAGCAGCTCCCCACCTACAGTCAGAGCTTTGAAAACATGGCCTTCTGCTTTATTTCAAAACCAACTTTAAAGTGGCACCCATGACAATGTTACCAGCTTGTTCTTAAGCTTATAGAGCTGTGTTTCTAAATAACCTTCGATGGCATTCGTAAATCTAAAACCACGATTTTTGTCCTAACTTTTAAAATTTACTGAAGTATCCCAATATTACCTGTGCAGTGCAGTGACCTTCCACATGTGCACATCTGTCTATGCCAACCCAGATCAAAACAGAGACGATTACAGCAGTCTGGGAGCATCGTCATGCTCGACTGCAGCGAGAAAACCCTGCCCAACAGAGCCCTTCCTGGGAGCCGTGGGCGTCACTGCTCACTTGCACGGTACCTTCCTATCTTTATAGTGACACCACGGTAAGGCCACAGGCTAAAACAATACAGAAGGCTTTGAAAAAGTACAAATAAACACTGAAGAAGATTAGGGACAAGAGCCTAGAAAACAACTAAATGTTACCTACATGTCACTCACTAAAATGTTCTCACCGAGCCTACAAAATCAATGCAGTTAAGGAAAGCCACACCAGGTCTGTCAAAGTGGCCACAAACTCAAGGACTTTAAATAAAGAGTGGATTCATAATTCAAGTTCAGTTCTGACACCAGGCCCCTTCCCACTACCCACTGTAAAGAAGAAGAATAGAGGAAGTAATTTAATCTGTCTGTACCTCAAAATATTTAAATCTGTTTTTCAGAGCCTCAATGGTTCTTAAGCTTTCTTCATGTTGCTTCTCTTTAGCTGCCAAAAGGGACTTCAGTTTTTCTCTCTGAAATGGGAAGGAAAAATAAACTGGCCCTCTGTTTGAGACAGGGTAAACATTTACTTTGAAAATGTGAACTGGAATTATGCTGGGGACTGGCTGGAGAGAGTATCCAATCTGGTAGACTTTAATTATTACCAGAACTTCTAATTTATAGAAATATACCAATAAAATGTATCTCTCTATAAGCAATATTGTTAAAGCATTTAAAATTTCATTGTTTTAAATCAGTATTTTCAGACATCTTTATAATTAGATTTGTTTGTTTCCTTAATAAGTTTCATGAAAACTACATTCAAAACAGTCTTCCAGCCATACACAGCTTCTGTTTTACCTTCAAAACTTTTACTTTAGTAATTAAGATGCTGTAAAAACATACAGATGAAAACTTATGCTATTCTATTAGCCAGACCCAAAGGCTTCACTTTGAGTTCAGTATGTACAGTCTACATCATGAAAAGGTCTATATGTAAAGTCTATATGGAAAATGTCTATATGTCATGTCTATATGTAAAGTTCTTTGTACAATGTTTATACATAAGGTACATATTATGAGGGGTTTATGTGTAACATCTACATATAAAGTCTATACTATGTTGAGTTCTATATGTAGAGTCTATACTACAGAGTTCAGAAATAGAATGTTCGTGTCCACCTCAATCAGGGCTTCAATCTCCACTTTAGTGCCACGCCCCGTTTACAGGCCATCTGTAGTAGGCTTTAAAATAAAATGTAGCATCCTACCTCACTCTCCAGATCATCGGCAACCATTACTTCCTAAGGTTAAGAAGAAGAAATGCATTTTAATTCTTGAACATTTTCCTTAAAGAGCATGAGCCTAGAAAACACTTTGAGGATGAGTGGTGCATGCCTTTAAGATTGGGGACAGGATGTGAGGAGATATGTCTCTGGGTACCTGTCTGTCCTGTGAGCTGTCTGTCGTTCATGCTACTCACTGACTGCAAAAATATTTTGATTCTTGAGTCAAGAGTCCCCCAACTCACACACTCTCCCTCCTCCTCTGTCAACAATCCTCAGTCCTTGTGATTTCCATTGCTCTCTTCTCTTTCTGGGTTACCTATTAACTCAGAGGCCGAGGCTCTTACCTGTTCTCCCAACTCCAAATTTTTATACTTGTCAAGTCCTTACCCTTCGCTAGATTATGGGACATTTTTCAAGCTTTATTTTTGGAATCAGAATGTTCCTTCTTTAAAACACCCTATTTTTAACTCATAGATAAAACATCCTTTTATCTTATGGATAATGCTAACAGTGGACAGTCTGGAGATTTATTTTTGGATTTCCTTTCTCTGCACAATCCATTGCTTCTGTGTTTCTCCAATATCTGCTTGGTATCCACATCCTGGGGCTGAGGCTCTCTTAGGTTATCTGACACTTTGGCTTTTCCTCAATTCAAGAATGAGTGGAGAACTCAGGAGTTGTACACTGAGTGTGAAAAAGTGACTTCAGAGCAAGACGATGCCACTGGGCCTACCAGCTAAGGACATCTAAAATCTACCGCAAGAGGAGAGAGTGTTAGCACCAAAAGGACAACCATGGCATGCCTCTTCCTCATGAGCAGACGTGTCCTTTGAGACTTCCCCATGACAACTCATCTTGGATAAGACAGGCACTCAAAGTGCAACTCAGTGGACCTGGACTACAAGTATTTTCTCCTTCCCTCCTAAAAATAATGACATATAGTTATTTCTTACTTTTGAAATTTCTTATACATCCATTTGAAAAAGGATTTTATTTCACTTTTAATTATGTGTATGTTATGTGTTTTATGTGCGCATATGTGCACATGAGTGCGGGTTCCTGTGGAGGCCAGAAGAAGGTGTTGGATCCCCTCGAGCTGGGGCTACAGGGGGTTTGAGCAGTTGGGCATGGGTGCTGAGCACTGAACCCAGGTCCTCTGCAAGAGCGGTACATGCTCTAACCACTGAGCTACCTCTCTGGCCCACACATCCAACTCTGTACACCCCAGAGGATGCACCAACATGTATACCACTGCTTCTGGGATCCTACTTGGAACAATACCCTGAACTACCTCCTCGGCCCATTTGGCTTTCTCTCAAAACTCAGTGAAGCACGTTCTCTCACAAGAAGGCCCCTCAGATGCCGCGGCCCATGGTGATCTGTCCTATCACCTAACAGCCCACTGTCAGTCTGTCAACTGTCCGATGCCACTTCACATGTATAACATTAAATGTCTGAAGTGAAGGGTTTCACCCCAATAAGATTACAACACCCAGCAAGTACCACCAATGAATTTCACCTTCATCAGCACCCTGACTTGAAGAGACAGGTCCCAGTGACTGTGGATGATTGCTACAGCTGATAAAACAGCTTTGGGTTTTCTTTTTTAAATTCAGACTATTTACCTCATTCAGCTGTAACTGTAAGCCATTGACTTTATCCAGGAGTATTCTTTGCTCTTGCTGAATTCTCCTCAACCTCTCTCTCAAATCTTCATTTTCAATCTCTAGATCCTTTAATAATAAAAACATAATAAATCAATATAACAGAGCAATGCCACAGGAAGACTCTGAAGATACACTGCTATCACATACAGATGTGCACCGAGAAAGCAGTTTCAAGTATAAATGATACTTTTTTGCATGGGGGCTGAAGAGATGGCTCACCAGTTAAGTGTTTTCTGTTCTTGCAGAGGACTTGAATTAGGTTCCCAGCACCCATGCTGGGTAGACACCACCTGCAACTCCAGATCCAAGGGGATCTTCTGTGGACATCCACTTCACATGCATACGCACACATACACACACACACACACACACACACACACACACAATAAAAGAATCTTTTCTTTTTTTAAGTTTTCTGTGCATTTTGCTTTGCTGGCTTGCTGGGTTCCAAGCGGCTTGCTGGGTTCCAAGCCCAGGCCCCGCACATGCCCACAACAAGCCACACCCTCCACTCACAATACTATAGTTCCAACAACTCTCACGACTGAGAAATCTAAAACCCAACAGGAATATATATCACTGCTATAATAGCCGGTAAGTACAAGCCAAACAAGAGCACAGAATTTCCACTGTGATAAGTGAAACCTAGAAGCAACTTAATGGAAACAAAGTAGCAGAAGGTTGTGTACTTTTAGCTTCTGCTTAAGAATTCCCAAACTTATAAGAATTCCAGTTCTTTCCCCAAACTGATACTTATATGTTGGCTCTGACAAAACATTATAATTTGCTATATAAGGGCTCAGTTCACACATTTTAAGTTTTTAGTGTGTGTGTGTGTGTGTGTGTGTGTGTTACACATCCCCCACACGAATGCAATCCTCCCAGAGACCAGAAGAGGGTGCTGGGTCCTCAAGAGCTGGAAATATACAGGAGGTTGTGAGTCACCTTTCATGGGTGCAGGGAACTGAACTCAGGTTCCCTGCAAAAGTAGTATGTGCTCTTAACCACTGAGCCATCTCTCTACCCACTCCCAAAGCCCTTTGGTTTTTTTTGGGGGGGGGAGGCAGGGTCTTCCTCTATAGTCCAGGCTGGCCTTGGACTCATGACAATCTTTGTGCCCAGCTTCCCAAATGCTGGGAATACAGGCACAAGCCACCACATCCAGCTGTAGTCTACTTTCCTAATGCTACACAACAAGGTAAAAAATCCAAACAAAACAAAAAGCAGCTGTTTAATTTAGTTCAACAGTGGTACAATCAAGAAACTAGTTAAGGCTCTTTTTATGTAATAGAAAGTAATAATTCATCCGGATAACCTTAACTAGCATAAAGTGAAAGTTAGCTGAGTGGAATTATTTTTTTCTTAACCAAAACAAATACTACTTTAAGTTCAGGCTTTATTTATTTCCTTGACATTAGTGGCTCTCACTTGTAGCACCATAATTTTCTAAAATGAACATAAATGTATGGATTATATGATGATATATTAAATCATACATATTTGTTTTCAATGGTATAGGTTTTAATTATGTAACATTTGTGAGAAAAGTCAGTTCCTAAGGAAGGGAGTGGTGAGAAACTGGACACAGACCACAGCGAGTTTTCCTAATGCCCCATCCACCTCGCCATTATCTTGTTTATTCTCTTCTTCCCACTATATACAACATTCAAATTGTTTTCCTTCTTGAATTACATTTATTTCTTTGATTTGATTTATTTAATGTGGAGGGGGAGGCGAGGGAGAGAGTGTGAGAAAAGGAGAGAGAGAACATCAAGGCACATACATGGAGGTCACTTGCTCAAAGTGGGCATTTCTCCTTCCACTACTCGGGACCCAGGGAATGAACTCAGGTCACCACACTTAGCAGCAAGCTCCCATATGTGCTGAGCCTTCTCGTGGGCCCTGCAGTGCTGTGTAAGGCAGGTAGCATACACTTGCTTTCCCCTTCTTACCTGAAAGCTGCGATGTTCCCGCTGATTTGACTTCATGTTTCCTTCATCTTGAGTGTGTGACAAACTCCGCTTTGGGAAGACATTAAGAAACCACAGGTTAGGATGTATGAAGTGACAGAAAAGTATGTTTTGTCCTAACAGGTGGTTCTCACTTTCCTGATGCCGCGAGACAGTTACTTCCTCAGGTTGTGGTGACACCAACCAGAAAATTATTTTTGCTGATACTTTATAACTGTAATTTTGCTTCTGTGAGAATCATAATGTAAACATCTGATATGCGATCCCTGCCAAAGGGTGGCTTTCAATTCATACAATGCTACATTTCCCTATCCACAACACAAGGTGGCAGTGTCTCCACAGATGAAACCCTCTCCAGAGATACAGGTGTTAAGTAAATTAGAATTTTAAACTTCTACTAAGGATGTGTCTTAACTAAAGATACAAACGTTTCAAAGAGAAAATATGTAAGAGACACAAAACAAAACAGTCATTCTCTAATCGCCACCCACCACGCAGAGGAAGAAACCCATTTAAAAACGTCCAGTGGAGGGAGAGGAAATCGTGCTGTTTGAAAGACAAGCGTGGGCTTCTTTCTGAGCGTGGCTGGAACAAAACCTCAAGAAGCCAGTGAAGGGAGAGGCAGGCAACGGTGCAGCTGATCTGCACAAAGAGCCCACAGAGCTGCGCTGGGTATGCGTCTGCTTTTCTACACCTGCTGCTTTGAAACTGTATTCCAGCTTAGAGATTCGCTTTAACACAACACAGCGCAGTGGTTGACAAAAGGACAAATAATCCCCCTTGCTGCTCACCCACCTCCGTCTTTAAGCAGGTACAACAGCTGATCCAGAGAGCCATTTCTCTGCTCTTGGGCTGCTTTCTAAAGCTACTAGTTCAGTTCTCCAAGGTGTTTTTGTTTGGTTTGGTTTTGTATGTTATATTGCTGGTTTGAGTTTTGGTTAATCGAGCTTTAAAGCATCACTTGACTATAGGTCTGGATGGAGAATTAGAAGGCAGGGTTCCATCACAGGGGCACTATAAATAATGCAGCCATAATTTGGTCTGCATTATTTTCCTGGCACCTGACGTCTCTCCTTTCCCTCCATCCGACCACCTCTTCCTCCTTTCCTCATTGACAGCCTCATATCCTCTACTCTCACCTTGCCAGGCTCACACAAACTACATCAACTCCAACCGTTAAGGCTCAGGCCCTTCCAGGCACCTCTGGCTCCCTGGGGCGGCGCTGCACACTGACTGATGACTTCCATCCTGCCTTCTGCTGGTCAGAAGTCCTCTGGTAAGATACATACGAAGTCCCGACCGTACAAAAGCCTTCTTAATCTGGCATCTGGCCTCTTCATGCCTTGTGCACACCACTGCAGTCGCACTGGCCTTAGACACGCACCTCCACAAAGGGCTTGGGACCTCCCCCTGCGAGGCTTCTCTCACAGCTCAGGATCTTTGTATCTTTATCCCTCCTCGAAGTTTTTCCTCACTGATCTGCCACGATGCCATGTCTTCTTCTGCTCGCTGCACCTCTGTTCCTAACCAGAGCACGCCACGAGGATAGGGAATCAACACACCACACATTCCTCAGGGCTCAGAATGGCAACTGGCACCCTGTAGGCGTTCAAGCTAGCCAGTCTGCCTTTGACCACTACATTTGGGTTCTCTGGCACTAGACACATGTCTCTCAGCAAAGAACAAATCCACTCTGCGACTGATTTCTATAGATACATTCAATAAATTAAGAAAGCATGGGGTTTGGAGTCATTTGTCTTACTGTTTCCAGCAAAATATTGACTCCTTGCATTCACACTTAGATAACTCCTACATCAAGGACAAAGTTTCATTTCCATACTAATAACCAATGCTCTTGATTAAATAGATGTGCATCTCAGAATGCCACGCTTCAGCTTCTCTGGGGGTCAGGGAAGACGACAGACACTGTCAACAAACAAGACCCATGCATGAGTGTGCATGCGCTCTGATGGAGAGGATGGAAGCCACACTGCAGCTGCAGCAGGCCTTGGGAGAGGCAGAAGATGATGCAGTGAGCATGGAGGATGCTGGCAAAGTACCTGGTTCCTTCCTCCTCAGAGTTTGGAAGTGGCCAGACTTCCCCACTGAGTTTGGGAGGCCTGGAAGGGAGCAGCCAGCAGGAGGGGGAGCTGCCACCAGCACTAGCTTTGGAGCCGGGGGTGTCCTGAACCAAACCCCACTCTAACTTGGAGAGATGAGAAGACCGTGTTAAGACTTTCACTCAAACTGGGACACAAGCAGGGGGTCACGAGAGAGTGGTTAAAATTAGTACCAAGTAAAGTGTTCTGCGCATCGTGCTTTTTTTTAATTAGCCAAGCCCTCAATTAAATGCATATGGAAAAGACATTAAAAAGAAATAAAACCTTTCATAGTGGTATTGAAATCACAACATTTAGTCAGTTTTGAACTGTTTTCAGCAGGGTGTGTTGGTACATGCCTGTTATTCCAGCGTTCATGGGGAGGCTGAAACAAGAGACCAGCATGACCAAGGACAGCCTGGGCTACACAGCAAGACACTTGCCTCCAAACCCCAAAACAAATCCACTTTTTCCTTCATTTCTTATTCCACTGGAAGAATCGTCTAAAACAGTACAATCAGCTCTGTTGCTAAGGCCAAAATCCCTTGAAGAATCTCAGTAAGGATGTTCGAGACCCCATTTAGGAGGTGACATCCTACTGGAAACCTTCACTGCAATTAAAGTCCCTTGTCTGGAGCTGAGTGACACTATATTTATAACAGGACCTCATGCCCTAAGACCTACTCCGTGGGCAGTGACAAACTGAGACACACGATATACGGTTAAACCCAAAAACCCACGTGGACTCACTAACCAGTCTTAAGGAAGACATTAGCTAAAGGGCACAGCAAAACAGTTTTAAAAAATTAAAATAAAGGCACACCTGTTGCAAAGATGCTCCTTTCCTCCAAAGTTCTCTCCCTAAGGATTTAAAGAGAAAACGCATGAGACAGCAGCGCATAACTTAGAAGGCAATCCCCAACTTCTCCACCAGGTCACTTAGGCAGACAGACAATCCCCAACTGCTCCACGAGGGTCACAGGGTCACTTGGGCAGATAGGCAATCCCCAACTTCTCCACCAGGGTCACAGGGTCACTTGGGCAGATAGGCAATCCCCAACTTCTCCACCAGGTCACTTAGGCAGACAGACAATCCCCAACTGCTCCACCAGGGTCACAGGGTCACCTGGGCAGACAGGCAATCCCCAACTGTTCCACGGAGACAACTTGTATCCAGTTTTCTTTTACAGCTTTAATCTTCCTTTAACACTTACTTTTTAATTTACTCCCCAAACTTATGTTTAACGCAGTAGTGAAATAGTCTGTTTTGCCTACCAAATTAGCAAAGATTTGTTTAAAAGGATGATATTCAGATAAATAGAAAGGTAATTATCAATATATGCAAATTTTTAAATAAATTTGCATATCTTGCAATTCAACAATTCAAAACATAGGGAATGATATTTATTAAGATTTATTTTATTTTTTTATACGTGAATATGTGGAGAGGGGCACGTGCCTATAGTGCCCACTTAGGCCATCAGATCCCCTGGAGCTGGAGTTACAGTTGTGAACCATCCAACTTGGGTGCCGGGAACTGAACTCCGGTCATATGGAAGAGCAGCAAGTGCTCTTAACTGCTGAGCCGTCTCTCCAGTCCTCCAGGGACTGATCTGGGTGGTTATAAAATATGTAAAAATATTTATAAACACACTAGTAAAAATCTAAATAACTTAAGCACCACCTATCAAAAGCTGTTTTGTTAAGCTAAATTAAAATAAATGGAATTCTGTGCATCAATAAAAATTACACTACAAAAATATTTAGGCAGGAACAGCCTTCCACATGCATTACATAAGAAAGCTTAGGTCCAGTTCAGAGCTCAGGTGGCCTACATGTCACTTTAGAGCTGAGGAAGACGGGAAGGGGTAAGCACCGAAATGTTCACAGAGGCTCCACAGCTGGGCTATTCTGCAGGTTCTAGCTTTTCCCTAAGAAACAGACACATACTTGGCACAGGTGTTTGGCACGTGCCAGATGATTATTTTAAATACACTGACACTTTCTTTAAAGAAATGTTTTTTACAAGCTAGGGTTATAAAAGTGGATCAGTAGCTAAGAGCACTTACTGCTCTTGTGGAGGACCCAAGTTCAGATCACAGCACCCACACTGGTAGCCCACAACTGCCTATAACTCCACGTCCAGCGGATCTGACACCCTCATCTGGCCTCCGTGGTTAACAGCCCTAGTGTACATATCCCCCCCCAGGTATAGATATATGCACATAATTTTGAAGAAGTTAAAAAAACAAAACAACCTTAGATCTCTATGGGGCCAGCCTAGTCTACATAAATCCCACAGTGGCCAGGGTTACATATCCCAAAGCAAGGAAATAAAAACCTTGGTAAGTATAAAAGTTGATCACCTCACTCTGAGTCCTTATTAAAACATTAGCATGTGTAGTGAAAGGGGAGAGCAGGCCTGCTTTTTGTCCCACCCGGCTCCCACA
>LOJH01012757.1:0-16205 GCA_001685095.1 Ellobius talpinus
CTCCCTCCCTCCCTCCCTCTCTCTGCCCCTCTCTCCTCTTCTACTGCTCCTGTCCTCAGAGGCCAGTTTCCCCCTCTGCCTTCTTGGAGAAAAGCTCAACTAGGAACCTGGCCATATGCTTGTCAGGGGTGGGGTCCAGTGCCCTGATGCCCTGTGTTGGGGAAAGTAGATCCCACTTGCCTGGGTAGCAGAATAAAGAGAGGGGTGGCCTTCTGTGGCATGCTGTCTGCACCACGACCCTTGTAACAGAGCATTCTCAGGTGTTCCCTAGTTCCCCCTGTACAGCTGATCTCTGTGTGATGTGCAGAGATGCAGTTTGTGGTCTGGGCCGGAAATGGACTGCCACAGCCAGGCCCTGATGGACAATTTCCTGACTGCAGGTGAACTGACGAGCCGAAGCAGGTCTGGATGTCTGCCAGGCCACCAGGGCCAACCCAGGCCCTGCCCTGGGTAGCAGTTGTCAGAGAGGCTGGGGTGCATACTCTTGCTTCATACCCTGCACAGGGGTCCCACCAATGTCACCCAGTGAGGACTTCTCCCCTCCTTTCTGGTCCTTCAGCCTAAGACTGGGCAACTGGGACCTGGAGAGAGAAGACGGACAGGCAGGCAAGATTCAGGAGGAGTCTGAGTGGTACCTCTTCAAAAGGTGTGGACGGGATGGAACCATTCCACCCTGGCGACTTACCCCTACCTCCTGTTTGAAGGCCAGTGGCCTGGGAAGCTGGATTTTCAGGTATCTCATTTTAACAGAGGGAAGAGGCATCCACTGGAGCCTGCAGCCACAGCCAGGTGGGGATTAGCTGTCCCTTCCTGGCTATAAGTTTCCAGGTACAGGGCTCCAAACAGTTCAGGGACTATGTCCTTCTAGTCCCTGGGTGGGTATCACACTCTGCTTTTTCTGTCTAGACCTCACTCATATGCCTTCGCAGACACCATCTATGATGAGTCCCCCGTTAGAGTCTGCAGATGATATGATACCCTCCACACTTAGTGACTCATCCACATTCTCTTACGGAGACGTTCTCACAGCCCTGCTGAGACAGTTCACCATGGCACCCATGTGATCATGAGCTCCTGCTGGGAGCCTGGCAGGCGATGTCCCAGAGGCTGAGTGGGTGGCAACCCACTGTGCTGGCCCCACATGAAGCTGATCTTCTCCCCCCTACACGGGCCCCACTGCCCGCTCCAGCACCCAGTGTTTATTGAACTACTGCTGCGTACCAGACCCCTAGACATAAGCAGAGAAGCCAGGACGGGGTGGGGTTGCTGGGGTCTTCCCAAAAGAAGGCCCACTGATGCTAGCAAGGGATTCACTTGAGAAGGAAGTTGGTGCATTGGGCACAGGGTACAGCTGAGTTGATGTTTGGCAATCAGAGGTAGGTAGCAAAAGAAACAGAGTAGCTGGCTGGAGTCGGCCTCCATTGCTCTTAAATAACCACATAGCTTCATAGATGTCAGGCCTTTTCTGGTCAGGGGCTGAGAGGAAGGGCTCTGTACTTGAAACCACTGGGAACCTCCGACAAGGTGTCATAGGTGTGGGTCTCAGATAGGGTAGAGGTCTTGAGACCATCTCTGGGGAGACCATGAAGCCACTGTCCTGTTGCCATGGCTCCAGGCAGCAGCTAATCCTCCCCCTGGGCTGGACCTCCCTACTGTGTCCCCAAGCGGGCCTCACCTTGTTTGATCTTCCTTGGCAGAGTGGCCAGAGCAGAGGTCATCAAGAAGGCAAAAGCAGGCCTCCAGCAACCAGACCACCTATCTGTTATCATGGACTCCTGGAGGACCTAGGTAGCGCCAGCATCCTTCCTGAACAGAGGCTGTGTCCTTTTCAATGCCCTCAGCAACTCCCAACAGTAGAATCCCAGAGCCTTGCTGGGGAAGTGGGGCATTACAGTGCTCTGATCTGACTTACAGTGGTGGGGGTGGGCATTGGGGCTGAGGCAGGGAGACGGAGGAGGGGAGGGGTGGAGGAAGCAGATGGCAGTAGCTGGAGTGCCACTTTCCTGAGAGCTGTAGTGTGCAGCACAGGGGAGACCCAGTGTCTCGAGACAGGGGACTAGGGTGAGGAAGCAGACACAGGAGCTCTGGCCCAGCCTCCAGTCCACAGAACCCAGCCTGGGAAGGTAGACAGAGTTTCCCACAAGATGTGAGGAGTGGGTGGCAGGGATCTTTGAGATTTGTGATGTCATCCAAACTGTTTTGTACCTGCAGCCTGGAGGCTCAGGAGTCCTGGGGCTGTCCAGTGACTAAGAACCTTAGGGTAGTCAATCCAAAGTGTTCCCTTGACTGACTTGTCCCTACCACAAGGTCTCAGCAGGGAGGACATTTCTTACTAGGAACTCAGCTCCTTGCCTGGGCCCTCAGTTTCTCCAGCTGCATAGTAAGGAGGCAGGGCAAGGGCATTCCTAGGCACAGGGAGTTCTCATGGTGCCTAAAGACCCCGAATCTCCCCTCTCTTTTCTGGGAACCAATGGCAGAGAACCAAGCAGTGTGTGCTGGAGTCCGCACCATTGCAGAGGAAGGCTGATTGGTTCTCCGATCTTACTCAATGGGTTCCCTCCTGCCCACCTGCTTCACATGCCTGGCCTGGCCTGCGGAATGGAAGGTGGCAGTCACTAGCACCTGCACAGAAAGCTCTCTAGAGTGCTGCCCAAGGCCAGACAGCCAAGGGACAAAAACATCACTCAGAGAAGAGCCAGCAGACGATCTGGGAACTAGCTCCTGGGGACCAAGAGGCACAAAAGCTCTTTGTGTATGGAAGACACGGCAGAACTTAAAAAACCTCAACTCTCAAGCCAGATCCCTTTGCTGACAATGTCTTGATACCACATTCCTATAAGGAGACACATTGGGGCCCCAGGGCCATCCTTTCACCCGTCTCTCTGGATATCCCTTGCCTCCTGGCTTGTGCCCTTATATTAAGTCCCCATATGGACAGCCATATGTGTCTAGCAATCTGGCTGTGTCTGGTAAGGAGTGGCCCACTTGTCTCTTGTGAGCCTTAGGCCATCAAGACAGGGCAGAGCTTGCCCCTGGGCCAATATGACAAACAGATACCTGTGGGAAGTGGTCTGTCCTAGAGAACGAGCAGTTGTTTCCCCAAGCCTGCCGCCACAAGGCCTGAGAGAGGGGCTGACCCGAATTCCATAACGTGAGGAGTGAGGCCTGGCCACCCACCCCTCAGTGGCCAACCTACAAAGCTAGTCCTCAGATGAGACTCTGAGAGGGAGCTCAGCTCTGGCCTGGCCTGTGCTCCACTAGTGGCAGCCCAAAGATGACTCTAAGGCCAAAGGCCACCCTGTGCTCAGTCAACAGCACCTCTGGTTCAAATGGCAGCCAGAAGACAGCTCCTTTCACCCATCATCCCAGGTCCCATAACAGGAAAATGCTCTTAGTGGGAACCAACCATATTGTGGCCAAGCAAGGTCACGAGGGAGTGTTTGCTGGCGTTTCAAATGAGGGTAGCCTCAGTCTTTGCTGGCTCAGAATCCAGCAAACTAGGAATATGGATCCTGCCTGCCTGCTGGGCACATTCTACTGACGATAGAGTACGAGGTGTGGTCAGGTGGAGATCAGCCTAAATGGGATCCTGTTGGAGATCCTGGTTGGGGGAAGGATGGACTCTGAAGCAAGGCTCACTGCCTATCTCTGGTGTCCCAGTTGGAGGAGCACAGGCCAGGTGAGGTCTCTGCTGGTCTCCAGCCAGGCCCTACTGGCTCGTCGTCCATCTCCCAATCTTGGACATGGTCACATGTGGATGAATGAGAGGGCTGGTGATAGGAGCAACAGAGTGGGGACAATGGCTGGAATGGAGGAGAGCCAGAATTGTGACACAGGACAAGGGCCACACCGGGACCAGCGTCTGTGTGTGGCTCACTCAGCCAAAGAGCTTCTCTCCGTCCCNGGGGGCTTTCGGCTGAAAGCTCTTCCTCACTGTGCCCACATTGCACTGTGGAGAGGTGGGCTCTGACCTCCTGCTTGTCTTTAGCACAATCTAAAAATGTCTTATGTTTTATGATTTTATGTATGTGTATGGGTGTTGTGCCTGAGTGTGTATCTGTGCCTGCTGCCTACAGAGGTCAGAAGAGGACATCAAATTCCCTGAAACTGGAGTTACAGACCATTTTGAGCTACCGTGTGGGTGCTGGGAATTGAATCCCAGTCCTGTAGCCAGTGCTCTTAACTGACAAGCCACCTCTCCAGTCCCGAGAACTTTCTATATGAAGTTTCTTGTCATTGTTGTCATTGCTTATGACCTCTCTGCTACACACTGAACTGGCGAGACAGATGCTGTTTTTGTCCCCGGAAGTGTCTGCCTCACAGGGAACGCTCAGAAATTATCTCCTTCCTAAACACAGAGAGGGTTCTGAAGGCCTGCAGATGCGTTCCCACATTCCTTCCCCAGCCAGAAGGCTCTGGACATTCCACCGGACCCCAGCCAGTCTCCTCATCCCACACAGTCACCAGAAAGCCTCCCATACGACATCAGAACATCTGGTGCCCCACTCACGCTGTGCCTATTTCTCACAGAACCCGCACCCCCACCCGGGTATCCAGGATAGCTCAATCTGCCTTGATGTGCCCTGTAGAGCACTAAGCATCTTGTCAGCTGCTGGAGGCAGTGGGCTAGCAGCCGCCATCCCCAGTCAGAAAGTGGACAGTCACTGGCGAAATGGAGCCCGGGATTAGGGGAAAGGTTGAAATCATCCTAAACATGACGTCCAAGTCTGGCTGGGGTAGAGCACTGTGAGGAGCTGGAGCATGGGCAATCACAATGTGGTTGGGTTCTCTCCATTGCAAACCTAATTCAAGTTCCAAGAAGAAAATGTAGGAGTACAGAAAAACTGAGAAAGACCAGGCACCACCTACCTGATCGGCTGAAGCACCCCCACTCGGGGACAAGCTGTGTGTGGCTGACCCCCACTTCCTTTGGCTAGGTCCTGATGTCATCTGGATGTTTGTCATCTCAGCTGTTCTTGGTGGGACAGCAGGACGTCAGCTCAGGTTAAAGAGCTGCAAGCAGGCTCCAAGGTCAGGGAGCTGCTAGGGCAGCCTCCGTGTCTAGATGAGGCCCTCAGCTCGTAGAGTTAGCAACTCCTCAGTGAGCAGTGTCCCAGGACCCAGGAAGTGCCTGATGGAACACACACTCATCAGTCCTGTAAGCTCAGAGAACCTCAGGCGCTCGCTCCACTCTGCCTTGGGGATTCCCACTGCCTCCCCTCCACTCTTCCAACCTCACCGGGACATCTCTGTAGGCCACCAGACTTATCTCAGGAGGATTCTTCTTAGACTCTCCAGACACTAGAGGGACTCCTTTCAACCCTCTGCTTTCAGTCACAGCCCGAAGAAGTCGTTGGAAAGAGGGGCGTCGTCTAAGTCACTGACAGCCGTACTAGGGGTGGGAAAAGGTTTCGGAGACCGATAGACTACGTGACTTGGGCATGCAGGGAGCTAGGCAGATGAAGTTGCATAGAGAAGAGTCTCACCCAGACAACCCGACTGTACTGCCCAGACCCCCGACTCCTCTGGAAAACCCCCTTTCTCCCACGGGAGTTCGCCCCTCCTTACCCAGCCTCCCCACCCTACCCGAGGCGCTCGCCCCGCCCTGCCTCGCCCCGCCCCCTCCATCTCCTCCACCTCTCCCTCCCCTTAGCCTGAGGGCGGGCGCCGACCTCCTACCTCGAGTGAGCACACTGCTCTTGGAGCCCGAGGGCGCTGCCTTGTCGCGAAGTGCTGCCGCCTTGCCCGCTGTCTCCGGAGTGGGCACCCTGTCCCGCACAGGTCTGTCGCTTCCTCTCGCTGTCTGCACACAGCCCGGGCCTGGGGTCCTGCCATTTGGACCCTGCCTGCGACGCACAGGATCCCCAAGCTTCCCTGGGCATCTGCGGGGCTGACCTGCCTCTGCCCCAGTCCCTCTGGAGTCCTCTCCCCAAATCTCGGAGCTGCATCCCTCTGCCTTTTCTCTCCGCCGGCCTCGGAGACCCGGCGGTCGCCTGGTGTGCCTGGGTCAGGTCAGAAACCACAAGGGACCCAGATGTCTCCCTCTGCTCATGCACCCTCGGGTCCGACCACTCCATGGTGCGCGCCCCCAGTGCCAGGGAGGGTTGCGGACTGGACAAAATCCGAGGTCTCAGGAGCCGCGGGCTCGGAGGGAAGGTGGGAGGAGGCAGAGGGGGCAGGCTAGGCTAGGAGGTCTGCAGCTGGACGCCGCGGGTGGAGAACGGTCGGTCGGGAGAAGCAGTGGCTTGCACATTTGGATCTGCTAGTTGGCGGGCATGGTGGGGCCAGCCATGGGGCTGCGGCCTGACACGTATGGACGTCCTACGGGATCTGGGGTCCCTGCAATTGTTTGCGCGGAGGAGGGAGTCTGGTTACCGGTCCTCCAGCCATCCTGCCCCTCTGTGGGATCAAGAACGTCCTAGAACTTTCCTTCATGTGTAGGGCCCTTCCCTCCATGCCACCCCTGTGTGACTTAGGGTGATGAGGGCCAGAACCCAGGTGCCCAAAGTCAGACATGGGAACTGTTGCTCAGCAACACAACACGTCGCAGGGTCAGGTGGGATGCACTGGAGTCTCTGGGAGCACTAATAACCGATTGTAAGCTGGCATTGGCTCCCCATAAAGTAAAGGAAAGGCCCAGATTTCTGAAGAAATAGATTGTAGATGGAAGTAACCGCCTTCAGGGCAGGGAGACCCACTTGAGCTCCTTCGCCAGATTGTGTGGTGCGGTCCTCTCCTTGCCTCCTGGCTGGTCCTAAACCTGCCTCACTCCCCCCCCACCGCCCTGGCCCAAGCTGCCTCCAGAAGCGTTCAGAGGTGGAGTGTATCTGGGGCAAGACAGCAGAAGAGGTGTTGCTAATGACTGTGAGTAGGGGTGGGGTGTGGATGTCAGACTCCAGCCCCCCCAGCAAAGCAGGAGGGGGTAGAAGCATACAGCATGGGTGACTTGACACTTGCATCTCCAGATGAGTCAGGGTCCGGCCATTTCATCCTTCGGGCAGCTCTACATGTGTATGGGCTTGCTTACACCTGAAGCCTGGGCTCAGGGAAGCACCAAGGTCCCCAAGATCACAGGGCAGGTATTGGGGTAGGGGCCAGGACCTGCTGGGGAAGATGGCACTGGAGGGTGGGCTTGTCTAAGCAGGTCTTTAGCTGGACTCTGGATGTGTAACCCCCTCCTTTGCTCCTCCCTCCCACAGTCGAGATGGCCTAAGGGGCAATTTTCCCGTGAACATGTAATTCTGGTGAATAAGAAAATTGCTCTTTTAAAAACGGTTCTTGCAGAATCATATTCTATGAGGCTGGCACAGCTCTAGGGCCCATTTTGTTCTTTGTAGCTCCGAGGCTGGTCGGGAGTTGCTGCGTTTGCATAGATGGCAAGGACTGGTGGCTTGCTAAGCCACTCCTGGGCTCTGGGCAGCAGTGAGGAGGGATGGGCCAGAGAGAAACCTCAGAAGCCCAGAGAAAATGCGAGGTAGACTTAAGGCCAGAATGCGTTCAAGAGCCGCTACCCCAAGCCAGAACCTGTTAGAGATCCCCAGAACCCCTCAGCCCTTTCCCCAGCAGCAGAGAGCTCATCTTCAGGGGTTGGTCCATCACCCATATCCAGCCCTTTTCAGGTCCTTTGCTTAGTCTTTTGAGGAGAGGTGACCCATGGGCCTCTGCAGCAGGTCTGTGTATGTTGGCCATGTGAAATGACATCTCATGACTCCTGGCTGAACTATGGTCCTTTTTAGAATAGGTCTCTTCAGGAGTCCATGGGACCCGTGAACATCACTTTAGACATACCATATAGATACTTCCTGAGACCAGCCCCTGTGAGCCAATCAGCAGTCCCACCTAGGGACTCCAAGGAAGCTCCTGTCTGAATGTCTTGGTTTCCAACGCTGAAGCTATGTGTAATATGGGGCCCAGCTGAAACCATTCTTGTCCCCAATCCAGGGACACCCTTCTAGACCAGGGGTTCAATGCCAACAGAAGAACTCCATCATTTACTTAGCTACAGTCATCTCGTACCTAACATTGTCTTTTAAAGCTATTTATTTATATGTGTATGGGTATTTTGCCATCATATATGTCTATGTACCATGTGCATGCAGTGCTGTGCGTGCAGAGATCAGAAGAGGACCTCAGAGCTCCAGGACTGGGGTTATAGATGGCTGTAAACTGTCATGTGGGTGCTGGGACTTGAACCTGGGCTCCTCTGAAAGAGCAGCCTGTGCTCTCAAGCAGCAAGTCATCTCTCCAGCGTTTCTCCTTTTTTAATACCAGGTCTCATGTATCACGGACTGGCCTCAAACTTAGTATCTAATCAGGAATGACCTTGAGCTTCTAATCCTCTGCCTTGACCCCTTTCAAGTGCTGGACTCACAAACCTGTGCTAGTACATCTGCTTTATGCATTGCTAGGAACTGAACCCAGGTAATCATGCATGCTAGGCAATCACTCTCCATTCCCAGCCCTACCCTTGGCCTTTGTTATTAAATAAAGTTTGTCATGTACCTCTTGCCTTAGCTTTGCTGATGGAATAGTATTATCGTAGCCACTGTTTGCGGTGTTTCCATGAGGTGACCTACTGATATTCTTTGGGATTTTCTGCAGCTTTGTGATGATGCTGGTGTATTGTGACTTAATCCTACTGGAGACATGATTAACCATGAAGTCTCATCCTTCCCCCTTGTCCTGTGGCCCATGATTGGCCTTCCTGTTGCTTTCATGTATGCATCTTCTCAGTATCCCTCAGTGTCTTCTATTTCACCAATTCTCTCCTCAACACTATCTAGATTAAAATTAGTCTTGACATTTTGGGCTTGTTGTTGTTGTTTGTTTTTTGTTGTTTTTTGAAGTTTTTGTTTATTTAAATGACTGTATTTTCCATATTTTAAAGGTTTTTTTATTTTAAATTATGTGTAGGTTGTGTGCATGTTAGTGCAGATTCACAGAGGCCAGAGGTATCAGATCCCCCTGGAGCTGGAGTTACAAGCAGTTGTGAGCTGCCCAGCATAAGTGCAGGAATCAGGTCCTCTGCAAGAACAGCCTAGACTCTTAACAGATGGGCCACCTTTCCTGGCATGAAATGACTATATTTTTCATGTCCAAGTTCTGTGGCTTCAAAGTAGGGGACCTGCTCCTTTTACTCATTACTCTTTATAATATTTTATCCATACGGTACTCAAAGATCTTACACTTAACTGAAACATGTTCCAGGCATACTAGTTAAATCATTAAATCATCTTACTTTATTTTAGCTTTTCCAGGTGAATCCACTGCTGGTCCCCTCTGTCTTGGTCTTCCAGGTCATGTTCCTTAGCATCCTTGAGCCTTGAGAACTTGGGACTTTGGTGAGTTGGCCTGTGGAGAGGAACCCTTTCATTTCCTTGTTGCTGCTGCGGTTCTCTCTCGGATCCCCACACCCCGGCCTGCCTTTCCCTGTTCTTCAGATTGCAGTTGCCTCTGCTAGGTCCTGCACCCCAGGACTAGGCCCTTCCCTGACAGCTGTTGGAGTGTCCCATGTCTGCTCTGGCTTAGGCCACTACAGATCAGCTGAGCAGACCCAGGTCTCTGAGGACAGCATAGCTAGTAGACAGCCTGGCTCAGGCCAAGGGCTCCTGCCTTGCTATGGCCTGTCCTGTATCCTTCCTTGCTCCTGTCCCTGGCCTGTGTCTTTCTAGTACTTCAACCATAGGCACCAGTCCTGCCCATCTCCTTCTTGCCCAGCAACGGAGATGTTTATTTCTTCTTGGGCATCTTGCTTTTATGAAAGACTTCAAACACAAAGAAACACAAATGCACCTGTCACTCATCTGCCAGGCACGGTCCGCCCACACCTGCCTCTCTGCTTTCTCCACAAAGCCCATGCACTGCCTCTGTGTCCTCACTCTGCTTCCCGGGCCTTAGTTCTCCTGGCTCTGCCATGTGCTGGGCTGCAGATCCCCTCCTAGGCTATGCCCGCAGCCTGATGTGTTCCTGTTGGCTGGGCTGTTATGTCTGTTCCGTGTGTTTGTCCTCCCTGCATTAGGCACCTTTCCGTTCCATAGCGAGCACTAAGCCTGGGCTTAAGGGTATCTGCCATTGCTAAGCAGAGACAAACCTTTGCCCTGAGCAGGTAGTACCTTCAGCCTGGTGTCCTCAAGGGCGAGAAGTGGGCCAGCCACTGTATAGTACAGGGACCTCTGGAGTCACCGCTGCTGCAGTCTCAGGCCCTGCTGGGGGTAGAAACCTGTCTACTGGAGACAGCATTCCCTAAGATCTCCTGTCGGGTAAGGCCCCACCTCAGAGAGAGTCCAACCTTGGGCTTACTGGCAGAGCAGGCCAAGGATGCCATATGTGTTGGGTACGACTGGCTTACTGCAGCCATGGCATCTCAGCCTCCCCATCCTTCTCTATCGGCCACTTCTCCTCATAGTTTGGGGACCCCTGGGAGGTGATACCCACTGAATTTATGTCACCTTCCTGAAATACTGCCCTCCAAGGCTCTGAGAGGTTTTGGAGAGAGGGTGCTGGACATCAGACCAAGCCAGGGGAGTCATGGATTGCGTGTGCATCATAGGGCAGTCACTGTAGTATAAGTATTGACAGGTAATGCCCACCTTGGCTCACTGAGCCACCCATCCTCTCATGGCTTCCTCTTTCTTTCCAGCTTGTTTTCCAAACAATTTGCTTAATGCGATTCCCGGCCAAGTCGAATATGATTAATGGTGTTTACACACTACCATCAGGCAGGCGGACTGGGGATGGCTGGAGGAAGGAATGCCCGAATGTGCCCACTCACAACACCCTCTTCTCTTGCAGAGACACGCGTGGGCTGGTACCTAGCCTGAAGCCGGCAGCATGGAGACCCTCTTTCAAGCTTCCACGCCCAGCTGGAATGCCTCAGCTGCTTCCAGTGGTAACCACAACTGGTCATTGGTGAGCCCAGTGTCATCTATAGGAGCCCGGGCAGTACTGGTGCCCATTCTCTACTTGCTGGTGTGCACGGTGGGGCTGGGTGGAAATACACTGGTCATCTATGTGGTGCTGCGGCATGCCAAGATGAAGACAGTTACTAATGTGTACATACTGAACCTGGCTGTAGCTGATGTCTTGTTTATGTTGGGGCTTCCCTTCCTGGCTACGCAGAATGCCGTCTCCTACTGGCCCTTCGGCCCCTTCCTGTGCCGCCTGGTCATGACGCTGGATGGCATCAACCAGTTCACCAGTATCTTCTGCCTGATGGTCATGAGTGTAGATCGCTACCTGGCTGTGGTCCACCCTCTCCGCTCAGCCCGGTGGCGTCGCCCACGGGTAGCCAAGCTGGCCAGCGCTGCTGTCTGGGTCTTCTCACTGCTCATGTCTCTGCCATTCTTGGTCTTCGCCGACGTCCAGGAGGGCTGGGGCACCTGCAACCTGAGCTGGCCGGAGCCTGTGGAACTGTGGGGTGCAGTCTTCATCACCTACACGTCTGTGCTGGGCTTCTTTGGGCCCCTGCTGGTCATCTGTTTGTGCTACCTGCTCATTGTGGTGAAGGTGAAGGCTGCAGGTGTGCGCGTAGGCTCCTCCCGGAGACGGCGCTCAGAGCGCAAGGTAACTCGCATGGTGGTGGTGGTAGTGCTGGTGTTCGTGGGCTGCTGGCTGCCTTTCTTCATCATCAACATCGTCAACCTGGCCTTCACGCTGCCCGAGGAACCTGCCTCTGCTGGCCTCTACTTCTTTGTGGTGGTCCTGTCTTATGCCAACAGTTGTGCCAACCCCCTGCTCTATGGTTTCCTTTCCGATAACTTCCGCCAGAGCTTCCGGAAGGTTCTGTGTCTACGTAGAGGATATGGTATGGAGGACGCAGATGCCATAGAGCCGCAGCCAGAGAAGAGTGGGCGGCTGCAGACCACACTGCCCACACACAGCTGCAAGGCCAATGGGCTCATGCAAACCAGCAGGCTTTGAGTGCCCCAGCAGCACCCAGGTCCATCCAGGCCTCTCTGAAGTTGTCTTCTGGGATGTGAGGGGGCTGAGGTGCTCTTGTCCCCAGGTCTGCAAGTTGGACTCTTCTTGGTGGCAGTGTGAAGACAGCTGCCTGGGGCTAAGCCATGGGTAGACAGCACAGCTGGTGTCTGTGGTGACTGACCCTCGCTTTCACCAAAATGTTCTGCCAGGCCAGGGTCTGAGAGTTTGGAGGTCATGAGATGGACTTGGCAGGGAGAAAGGGCTGGATTTTGACCCCTGGAAATATTCAGGCACCTTCACCTCCAGTGTGGCACAATTGTCAGCCTCTCAGGCCAAGAAGCAGCTTTCCAGGAGGAAGCCAGGAGACACTCGTGCAAACTGTTGGTTTGTGCCGGAGACTGCCCACCCTGAAGCCATGCTGGCCTGCTGGCCCTCAGCCTTTGCTCCGTCCACATTCTGGCCAGCATGGAAGCCAAATGAAAGGTACTCGTGTGTGTTGGGCCCCCAGCCACTGCTCACAGAGCTTCTAGGCCTCTGCGATCTTGCAGCTGCATGCACTTTGAGAACAGTTGAAGCAAAGCCGCACTGATCCTGGGACAGAGAAAGTAAAACCCTAGGGCCCTACTCTGGCCTTTCCGCCATCCTTCTCCAGCATGAGGAAAGTGAGGCCTTGGCTTCCACAGTGGGTGTGCAGGGCAGACACATGGTGAAGAGCAGGAAGAGGAATAGACTCACCAGGACCTGGTCTATTCAGAGTGACCCAGTAAGGGTGGCCCCAGGGAAAGACTGCAGAGGCTTCTCTGAGGCTCAGAGACTGAGGATACACAGGGACTTCACAGGCCTCCTTCTCCTTAAGGCATAATGCTGGGGCTCTCTGTGTTCTTGGAGAGGGAGCAGGGTGAGCAGGTAGCAGACAGGAACTGTTCCCAGTGCAAACAGCACAGCCTGGAAAGCCCTACCATGTGAGAGAGTGCAAATGCCAGGGCCAAAGAGGCCCAAGTCCCTGGAGAACCTGTGATCCCCCTCAGCCCCCTCCAGCAGCTTCTCCACTCAGACCCAGAATGTGCACAAAGAACCCCCGGGGTCCCCAGGGCACCCTTGGGCCTTTCTGAAGCTGGAGAAAGAAGTAATCGTATTATTTCCCTGCACTGGGCAGCCCTGCCTGGCAGTGCTTGGCTCCCTAAGAGGGTGCAGAGGCCAGGCCAGCAGGACTGGGCAGAGGAAGACTGTGGGAGCTGCTGGGTCACATCTGAGAACGTGACCCCTCCCTAGACAGATGCTGAGCCTGGAAGCTCATCCCTCATAATGAGGGCACTTGTGTCTTACAGCCTGCCCCAAATAAATGAGAAAATAAAGTGTTTAATTTCTTCCCAAAGCAAATATTGTCCATGGAGCCAAGTGAAGTCAGTTCAAAGCAGAGAATTCCACAGCTGTAATGTCATCTGCTCCCAGAGAACTGACCTCCGATGAGGAAGGGTAGGGACAATTCCATTTGCTGGTTCTGGACCCAATTCTTAGGAACTGGTGGCAAAACCCGCCCCACCCACCAATGTCAGCATCCCAAAGAGGGGTGTTTCCAGAGGAAACTGAGGCCACTTTACCCCTTAGCCTCTGCCCACCATTGGGCTTTCTCCTAGGATTGGGCTGCTAAAGGGCAACCATACCAAATGGCTCAGGAGAGTGAGCAGAGGGCTCAGGTCTCTGCCGACAGTTTTGATAAAGGGGGTTCCTGACTGGACAAAAGTGCTCTTAAAGGTACAGACATGGCAGGTAGCCAGCACCCTCTTGCAGGGAGCGAGGCACAAACACGCCCCATGGACTTGGACATAGAAATGAATGGAGGGTGCTTCTTAGACTATCCTTGTTTCTAGAAGCTTCCCCTACACCTCTGGGCACCCTGTTTCTTTTCTTGCCAGCCTGAAGCCCCATATAGCAGCAGCAGTATCCAGGCCCCAGCATCAGGAAGCCTATTCCCTTTAACCCCAATCCAGGCTCACACCCCAACAGGGCTGCAGTCTAGCAGTACTGCACTCTTGTGACCTTTAGCCATTCCACCAGCCACGTGATGGTCAAGTACATACCGTCCCTGCCCCCAGATCCAAACTACTGGTACACAATGCCCCTTTCCAGTCCAGATGGTGGATCTGGCCATACTGAGCCCATGGCAGGCATCAGCCAGTTCCTATGCTTCCCTAAGCTAGGCTGGAAGAGTGTTCTGACAGAGAGAACCTAGTGTGTGACGCCTCAGAAGAGCACAGGCAAATGCACCCTCCTGTCAGAACGGGGGGCTTGTCAGGGACAAGTTGGGGCAGGAAAGAGGATAGGTGCAGCCCCAACTCTGCCTCAAAGGTCTCATCATGGGTCACCAGCAAGTAAGGATGAGATGTCAACCAGAGGAGAGGAGAGCCAGGGTGTGGATAGTGCGCAGGTGCTAGGCTACCAGGAATGGGGTAGGGGGTGGGCTGAGCAAGATGGGGGACTGAGATGAGGCTCCCAAGGTGATGAGAGGCTAACACAACCTCCCTGGCAAGAGCCAGGGAACCACAGACTGGTTCCTGATTAGGGAACGCTGAGGGCGAGACCTGGGATTGAGAGCGGTGTGGACTATTCTGGGAGGTACAAACTTAGCTGACATGGAGGGGCAGGGGAGACAAAGCCCTGGACACCCCAAACGCACCTATATTAAAGGCCTGATGAGTGTCCAGGAGAGCCATGAGTGCTGGACAACATAAGTACTGGGATGTCCTCCACTGCAGTCCTGGAGAATTGCAGGGGTAGCCCAAAGCAAACATCCTGGGGCCACCGTGGCGGTCTGCTGATCTACTTTATGGCTCTGTCTGCATCAGTGGGTTTTATGGGACACTGGGTTCCAGCGACTGAGTGACCTTGCCCAGGAAATCTGCCCTGTAGGGCAGGGCTGAGGATGGGGAGAGGTACAGGAGATGTCTGTTTGCCTGGCAGGGTGGGGTGCAGCCTGGAAATGGTGGGGGCAGAGAGGCATTCCCCTCAGTAGAGCCATAGTGGATCCACTCCTTTCGGCCCACGCACCCCCAGCAGCAGGAGTAATGTCAGGGATCCCGTGGCAGATTCTGAGAGTAAACAACATTGTTCCCATCAGCCACCACTTTCGGGTGTCCTAGGGAAGGACAGACGGATAAGTAAAGATGGCAGACTGCCACTGGCCCAGGTACTTGGGGACACCGTTGCTTCCTACTAAGTAGAAGAGACTAGACAGCAAGAGAGAGCTTGGCTGGGAATGTTCATTCGGTCTCTCCCGCTCCTCACCCTTTAGGGCCTGGGATCCTGTCCTCTGTTACGGGGAACAGGGCCTCTCCATGTGAGTGGCAACAGGAAGGTTTGATGGGAGGACAGTGCTTTCACTGGAAACAATGGGTGCTCGTATAAGCCGAGATGGAGGGAGGGGCAGCATCATCAGATCCAGAAGAGAATACAAGAGAGAGGCCCCATTCAGAGACAGCCAGGGACAGTGGCCTCCACCCTTCCTCCTTCCTGGTCCCCCTGGCTCTCTCCATAGTCAGGCACTGCTGAAAGCTGTCGATGGGTCCATTGCTATCCAGAATGAGTGCAGGCCAGTGGGAAGGTTGAGAATGGGCAGGCGAGCTGGAGATACCTGTCCCTTCACTCCGGTCACAGGAGAGGACACCTGTCCATCTCGCCCGTTTCTCCTCCCTCCCATGAGGCCTGAAGGAGCCAACAGCAAGGCCTATTACCTCAGAAGTCTGTGTCCTTACTCCTAACTCAGTCCTGAGTAGTTTACCCTAGGTCTCTTGGAACAAGTCAGGGTGCTCCTCCTGCCCACCCAGCTGTGCTCCCTCCCACAGCCCCCAGTGACATCATGTGCTTGGTGTGAGTGGACCACATTTTGCAAGAACCTTGTGTACATGCAGTTGTGCAACATTTGTCCCATCATGGGTTTATCACACAGCATGATGTCCCCAAGGCTCATCTCTGTGTCCTGACAGGTGTCAGCACATCCTGGATAGTACTTTATTGCATCATGCTTGGCAGACATGTGGATTGTGCCACCATTTGGGCTTGGTAATGTAGAAACCACATGTGGCTGCATAAACCTATAATCCCAGCACTTGGGTGATGGCAGCAGGAGGATCGGGAGCCAGGAGCTCAAGGCCAGCCAGCCTCAGCTGTAGTGTGCTCAAGGCCAGTCTGGGTTACATGAGGCCTTGTCTCTGTCTATCTGTCTATCTATCTAACTATCTACCTATCTATCTATCTATCTATCTATCTATCTATCTATCTATCTACCT
>LOJH01012758.1:0-12000 GCA_001685095.1 Ellobius talpinus
CGCGCCCGGCCCCGGTGTAGTCTGCAGTCCTCTAGATTAGTGCTCTCCGCTGCGACCGTCCACAGTATGGAGTCGCCCGCCGCGAGCCCGCCGGCCAGCTTGCCTCAGACCAAAGGTAGGCGCTCCCGCCCTACCGCGCGGCCCGAGCCATACTCAGTTCGAGCCCGTCCGGGACACTGGACTCCCTTCCGGGCCAGGCATGGGCACCGGCACTCCAGCCCAGGGCTGGGTCCAGCCCAAGCCCGGGACCTCACGGGACCTCATTGGAATCCGGATCTAAGGCCGTGGGACTGCACCCAGGCAGGACCTCATTCTCTTTACCCCGCTCCAAGTCTGGAGCCTCCACCGGGAGCTCCTTGTTTAGGCTTCCGGGCTGCATCCTGGACCCAAACGGGATTTCACTGATCCCTGCTAGAGGGTCCTTGGGCTGCACCAGCCCCTCAGGCCAGGCTCCTGGATTGTGTCCAGGCTGGAATTTACTCTCCTCTGGGCCCCAGGGCTGTGTTCCCAATGCCGGAAACCTGCCTAGTCTTGAACTCAGAACTCCTCCTCTCCACCTCCATCCTTGTCAGTCCTCCTTGGCCCATGCCTTTCTGGCCTGCACACTGGCCGCCTGCGCTCCTCCCTGGGGCTGTCTCTGTAGAACTTCCTGGCGTCTCCGCCTTGCTGCTCAGCCCATGCTACCTGCTGCTCGTTGACTCAGTTGCAGTCTTCTGACTGCGCTTTTAGGAGCCGACCTCCTCCTGCTCTTAGTGTTTTTTGGTCGGCTGCTTTCAGAGCTGCTCTTTGGGTTAGTTGCTGAGCCGGGGGGCTAACTGTACAAGTCTGGGACTTGTCTTCTCCAAGTAACTAACTGGCTTTCCTGGAAATTTCTGTGAGGTGGCAGTGGTGCTGCGTGGGTTGCAGCAGCAGCAGCATTTGTCATGGGAAGTGAGGGGGACCAGACTTGGAAGGCAATGAGTGCTTTTTTTTTTCCAGGAAGAGAGCAAGATTTTTTTTTTTGACTTGTCAGAGACTAAGTAGGTTGGGCTGCAGAAAAGAGAGTTCCAAACTGCACCTACAGCTGTGAATGGGTTGACCCTCAGCATTCTGAACCTGCCCCTGCCTCACCTGGCCAGTCTCTTGACATGTCTGGGCCTTATTAATGAACCGGATATCAGGGGTGTGAGGTGAGATTGAATGGAGAATGGTTTGAAGCAAGCATGGGCAAGATGATTAGAAGCCCAGCCCAGCACCTGACACACAGTAGGCATAAGGGGAAAAAGTTGCTGCACATCCTTGGCTGTTTCCAGCTTTTCTTGTTGAAAACACTTAGCCCTGTGGGGTCAGGGCCCCGCTTTGGATGGCAACTTCAGAGTGCAGATGACAGGAATGGTGGGCACTTAGAGGGTGCTTGGGCAGTGGTGGCCTTCTCTCCTTCTGACCTAGGAAACCTCGACCCCAGAAGTCCTGGTGCTGGGCAGGCTGTCCTGGGCAGGCGGGGGCCTTTTCAGTCCCCTGCAGCTGGCTTCCATGGCTGTGCAGGAGCCCAGTGGGCGGGGTAATTGCATCTTACATAAGTGGGAGGCCAGATCCCTGACCATTGCCCAACTTCTGTGAGTAACTAGGGAGGCACTTGTTGGGGGAGGAGGCTGGGGAGGGACTTGCTGTGCAGACCTCATGGAACTTGAGAACCAGGAAATTAGATGCTGCTCCACTCAGGAAGGGTTTGGAAGCAGTATTTGTTTTGGAGGCGATTCAGCTCTTCCAGGCCAGAGATGCCTCCTCAAAATAGAGGTTGCAGTTGTAGATTATGAGGAGAGAGATTGTGGGTGACATAGCAAAGCACTGATTGTTGGTACTGTTGACCCTCATGTGCTGGGTGACTTGAGTCCCGGCACCGGACTCTCTGGGCCTTTTTTCTGAGAGGGCCAGTATAAATTTGCAGATTGTAGGTTAGATAACATGATATTGGGTGGGTGGGTGGAGGTCAGACTCTCTCTAGTGCCCAAGATCCCTAGCAGTCTGGAGACATCTTGGTGGCAGAGTGACAATATCCATGCACCAGAACTCTCGAGTTGTCACTTACCAGGCTTTTGCCACATGCTATACATTGTCTTGTTTGTTCCCCGTAGCCCCATTTGCCCATTAACAGAGGCTCAGGGACACTAACCATTTACAGAAGCTACACAGTGATGGACAGAGTGTGGCTACAGCAGGATTCTAAGATGATCTCCTCAGTGCTCCCTCCATCCTAATCCTATATGAGGACAGTGGGACACTGGCATCCTGGCCATCACCCTCCTGGCCACCTGACCTGGAGGCCTGTTGAAGCAGAGGACCACCTATTATGCATGCAGTCTTTAGCAGTGGGTGTTTCCCCCAGTGTAACCCTGCAACAGATGCAAAGGTGCAGGTGGAGGCCCTGGTGAGTCTGTACCAATGTAGACCGTGGCAGGAACTCTTTGCAGAAGACTTAAAAAAAAATTACACTTATATATGTATGTATAGATAAATGCATGCCACAGCATAGCACATGTATGGAGGTCTCTCTGGAAGTCAGAATACACTTTGTGGGAGTCAGTTCTCTCATTTAGCCATGTGGATCAACCTTCCACCATGTGGGTTTCGGGCATAGAACTTATGTCATCAGGTTTGATAGTAAGTACCCTTACCTGCTGAGCCATCTTGCCAGCCTGTTTGCTGAGGACTTTGAACAGAGCAGGGAGTGGTGGCACCTGACCTTTG
Organism: Ellobius talpinus; assembly: GCA_001685095.1. Taxonomy (NCBI): domain Eukaryota; kingdom Metazoa; phylum Chordata; class Mammalia; order Rodentia; family Cricetidae; genus Ellobius; species Ellobius talpinus. The sequence goes on from LOJH01012758.1 coordinate 2,728, forward strand.
GTGGGGAATTTTATCTGTGAACTTCCCACTGGACAGTTGACAGCCTGTCCTTTGTGCCTGGGAAGTTCTCCCCAAATGTGACAGGCCCGTAGGTCCCTCAGCTTTGTTGACTCCTGCCTCCTTGCTCAGTAGTGGGCCACTGGCTGCGGTCAGAGGCCAAGGGCAGTTGATACAGGGCACATGTGCTCAGGGTGGTCAGGGGAACACTGTATGTATTGTTAGGGATGACCTTTGGTACTCTGTTGGGATGTTATCTCTGGAGCTCATTGGTGGCTGGCACCTCTGGCAGCCCAGCGAGGTAAATGGAGCCCTGAATATCTTGTCCTGGCCCTGCCTGCTATAGTTATAGCTTTCCTTCTGTCCTGGGAGTTGGAAAGACTAGAGGGTGGCACCTTGGGGACTTCCCCCAGTCCTAGTGTGACGCACAGGAAACTCTCTATCAGCCAGCCTGTGGCTCAGGGCCTGAAGGCAGTAAAGTTCCCAGTCAGCCTGTGTGAGGAGAGGCAGCCAGGCTTCCGGTGGGTGAGTCAGCATCCAGCGCCTGCTGACTCACCACAGGTATGCCAGTCACTGCCTATAGCTTAAAGGGGCAATGCCCGGCTGGCAGTGGTAGGGAGTTACATTCCTGGCCCTGTAGGCTGCCCCTGCCCCTGAACTGGACACTACAGGTGGTCTGTTCTTGGGCTGGGCTGGGATTCTGGGCAGGTCCTCCTACCCCGTCCAGAAACTTCCTCTGTCAGGTAAACGACTCTTGCTTCCTCTTGCTCACCACTTAGGAGTAGGTGGCAGCTGCTCTTGACTGCCCCTAGCCCAGGGAACAGGGCCTGGAGAAAGCCAGGAGCAGTGGCCTTGCAGGGTCAGCCAGTTTGAACTGCCTGGGGTCAGATCCCCATTCTGCCCATTTTGCAATGTGACGTTGAACAAATTGTATCTGGTACATTCACGATACTTTGTATAGGTTTCAGTTTCATGGGTCTGGCCCATCTTTCAGTGAAGCCGAAGGTCTTCCCCCCCCAGCAAAATGAGCTTGCGAGTCCTGCCTATATGTATGCAGATAACCTTATCCAATGGCCAGGTGTCAGGTTCTGGTCATTGCAGCTATAATGGACCTAGGGTCTAGTCCTGACTCCGTTCCTCTCCTGGGCAAATGGCACCTTCTCTTTGACTCTCAGTCTTCTTCAGAGGAAGCATCTCTCCCCTCCAGGGTGCTAGTAAAGACGGGAGACAGTGTTTCCCTAACAGATGGCATCTGTTATTATTTAATTGGTAGGATTGTGGCTGCTTTTCATTGGGAGGTGAACTCATAGGATGATGTACCTTTGATGATGTACTCATAGGATCTGTGACACAGACTTGCTATGCTCTAGGACAGTGGTTCTCAACCTTCCTAATGCTGTGACCCTTTAATACAGTTCCTCATGATGTGGTGACCCCAACCATAAAATTATTTTTATTGCTATTTCATAATCATAACTTTGCTACTGTTATTAATCATAACATAAATATCTGTGTTTTCTGATGTTTTTAGGGGACCCCATGAAAGTGTCATTTGACCCGCGAAGGGGTCTCGGCCCGCAAGTTGAGAACCTCTGCTCTAGTCTATCTTTCTCCTCTTCTTCCTAAGCTGCAACTGTAGGCTGCTATTTCTGCCTGGGCATCCTGAGGAAATTAAGAAGGGATTACAGAACTGAGGTGGTTGGGTCTTTCTGCAGCCTGTCCCTGTCACTCAGCTTTGTTGTCCAGTGTCATTGAAAGGATAAGTGGGGGAAGCTTGGGAAGTGTGGGACTGACCTCAGGGTAGAAGCTTCTGGGCTAGTTTCTTAGGGCTTAGGATTTCAGGTGGCAGCCTGGGGAGTGCAGGGCTCATTCTGAATTCCCTCATACCTCCCCTTGTCTTTCCTTGTCGCACATAGCTGTCAGACCTGTGTGCCCGGCAGCCCCGTAGACTTTTCTTCCCCATTTCGCTTAAAGAACAGAGACAATGCTCTTTCTTACTAGGGCACATGGACAAGCCTAGCCATACTTGGCCCTGGGAGAGTCAACAGCTTCTCACCCTGACCTTTCTTCCTGCCTGCTGGATTGCGTGTCTTGGCTGAGCTGCAGTTCTAGGGCTGCCCTGACTTCTCAGGGATGCTGTGTCCAGCAGCACCCACAGCTAGTCCCCATCCCTGAGTGACTCAGCTGGACCCTCCTTCCATGGACAGGCCCAGGGTGAAGCCTACTCTGTGACCCCTCTTAGTTAAGTTTCCTTTTCTTCCCTCCCTCTTCCTCACTTTCCTTTTGCTCCCCATCTCCCCAGAACTGCTTTTTCTTTTCTTTTCTTTTCTTTTCTTCTTCTTCTTCTCTTCTCCCTCCTTTTTTTGATGTAATTAAGTCTCATAAAACCATTCCTGGTTTTATGTGGTGTTGGGGATCAAACTCAGGGTCTCTGGGGATTCAGTCTAGGATCTCATGCATGCTAGGAAAGCACTCTACCAATTGAACTACATCCCCAGCCCCTTCGTTTTTTTTTTGTTTGTTTGTTATTTTTAAATTTGAGTTTGCTAGCTTTCCATTGGTGGAGGCAAGAGGATCAGAAGTTCAATGTTGCAGGTAGGCATGGTGGTATATACCTTTAATTTTAGCTCTTAGGAGTCAGAGGACCCTGTTTCAAAAAGAAAAACTCAGTGCTATTCTCAGCTGTATAATATCAGTGAGTTCTTACACCGGACTGCCTCAAAATACAGAGATAAAAAAAATTGAGCTTTGGCGTGCCCAAGGTGTGTTTAGCTTCTCTCCTACTAAGGCGAGGTTGCATCCACACAGGATACAGGGCAGCCTGTACTACAGGGCTGTGGATTACAGGAAAGCCCTGATGAGAATGGGAGGAAGCTGAAGTCAGCTGGCTAGGATCACAATACTTCTTCACTCTTGGCTTTGGCTTCATTTGTTCTGGGACCTCAGTGGAAGGGAAGTTCAGTGTGCTGGCTGATGAGGGTGCTGGTTTACGACAGCTCAGAGTCTGTGGGGGTGAGTGTTTTTCTCACTGCCCCAACTTGTGTGATACCTACCTGTGTGGCTACATGGACAACCTTGGCCTGCATCGCTGTAAATGTCACCAAGTTCAGAAGCTTGTCTTGAGTCAGCAAGTGTGCAGTGACACTTGGGGACAGGGCCACAAAGGGCCCTGTATATTAGACTTAGGATTGGGCATAATCAAGAAGTTGGTTGTGTTGGGGGGGAGCCAAGGGCCAGTACTTTAGCCTGGCTCATGATAACTCAATGAATTGCCGTGAGAGTAGGATTGGGTAGATTGCCAGAGGCATGATTTCTAGCCAAAGGGAAATGGGGCATTTTGATAATCCCCAGGATGATGGGTCCCACCTAGAACAGTGTGGTTAGAGGAGAAAGACTCTTGCTCATGCTGACCTGTGAAGCCAGTACTGGGCCCTGGAATTCGTAGGGACTGTGCCCTTGGCAGCCATAGTCTCTTCCATTTCCTATCTGTGCTTGACCCTGCTGCTATGCCCAGAGGTTCTGGCTCAGTCATTCTATGGCTACCCCAACCAATATCAGGTTCTCAGCTGGCCTCCAGGCACTTGAAGCTGGTACAGTTTAGCTACCAAGGGGAAGCTGCTTACCAAAGAGTCCACCTTTCTTTTTGGACCTCAGTTTTCCCTGTTCAGTTGTGGGTGGCCTTATTTATTCTCTAAAACACTGCTGGATGGAGATGGCCAGCTGAGTGGGAAGGTGGGACACCTTGCTTCTGACACTTAAGCATCAATATTAGCTCCCAGTTTGGTTGGCTTAGTTGCCCAGGCCCAGGACTTCTCCTGGAAACCAGATGCCATATTAAGCACTGGTGGTGGGGGTGGGGAAAGTTAAGGCATAAATGTCACTTTTATCATTGAAAATGATGGGGTGGGACTTACTGTCTTATGGTGCAGGGCCCTCTCCAAGTGGCATGCTCTCAGGCTATCCCTGCTGATAGTTGGATGTTGGAGCAAGCCAGCCTGGTCAGGATCATATCCATACCCCACCAGATGCTACAATGCCCTTTTTCAAGCCATCTCCCCTCGTCACCTGACTTGTATAGTGGATCAGTGAAAAACTTTCCCTCATGGAGCCACGTAAAAGGGGGTGTAAAGTGGGTGGTAGCCGCAGATAGCTCCCTCTTATCCTCTGTTGGGCACTTCAGGGTCCTGGGAGGTCTGCCAGTCCTCTACACTTCGTACTGAGAGGGCATAGCAGAGAAATGACAGAATGACAGTTGAACCCAGCCTCTTGGGTCCAGAGTGGCCTGTCTGGGAAAGTGTCTGTGACACGTGGCAGTAGAGGCTGGGAGGTTTCATGGATAGCAAGGGGACTAAGTTGCAGCCATCAGCTGGCAGGTTCAGGTACCAGACTGGATGGGGTGGAAGACAGAGAGAACAGTATATGCAAAGAGAATAATGGAAAGCAAGGTGGTTCATTTAGGGAGGTGCGAGGGGACAGTGGTTCAGGTGGGAGGAGATGGGGCCAGAAATCACCCTCATCTGTGGGTGCTTTGATGTCAGTGGTAGAATCTTGGATTAGCGGTTGAATCCTTCTCGCCTCAGTTTCACTTCTTTCCCTAGGAGCTGCTGTGAGGTTGGAGTGAGCTATGTAGATGCCTGGCACTAGGCTGGCCTGCATAAAGGACCCTGCGATCCTGGTAGACTTGTGGTTTGCTCATGGTGGCCAAGAGCCTCTGTTTGTTGTGGTGACAGTCACCACCTTGGGCCACACCTGGGGAGCCCCAGGCTGCCTGACCATCTGGGCCCAGCCCTGACTTTGGCATTGGATAGTGCCAGTGGTGTCTGGTGGCTTAAGGCCTGTTTCTGGGCTGTCTCCATGGTGGCCTTGCCCATTCCCTCTGACAGCTGGCATAGCTGCACCAGTAGCTCAGGTCACTCCTAACATAGGCTGCTGGTCCTGTAGGGTAGTTGGCTGTGTGCTGCCCAGCCTGGTAAGTTAAGAGGAGCTCACCACCATACCCAACAGCAGGTGTGGACATGACCTTGGCAGATGGGGCAATTGAGGCCTGGCAGAGGGCACATCTCATAATACCTCCCAGTCCACTGCAGGAGACACAGGAGAACAGAAGGTGAAGATGACGTGGGCGGGTAGGACTATGAGCTCCACTTAGGCAGGTTTGCCAGGGCTACAGGTCAGGCTATGGCTCTATATGTTCCAGGCAGACTTGTGCATTTTATTACAGAACACTTTATATTTTGGTTGCAAAGATCCTCATATCAGGAATGAAAACTAGATAGTACAGGCCAAAGTGTAAAGAGGAACTTGCACACATGCCCGTCTGGGTACTTGAAGAGTGAGCTACATGTCAGCTGCCTAACTCTGTCCCTAGCACATGTAGCCAGAGGTCATATCTGGCAAAGATTTAGACCCACAGGTGCATGAGACCCAGGGCCTGTCCCCCCAGCACAGGGAGACACCCCCTCCCCAAGGAGTCTGCAGTGAGCCCAGCTGCCCATCTTGTCCTGGTCAGTGCTTTCTAGAGTCACCCCAGACTGCCCTGAACACCAGGCCTTACTGCCTGAGTCACATCCCAAGCTCTGGATTGTGTGTGGCTATGACCAGCTCTGCCAGAATCTGACTTAGACATGGCTTCAGAGTCTGGGGTCTCCTAGGTAGGTGGTGGCAGTTTGGAGGAAGCTTCTGGGAAGGGCAGGCATTTGGTCAGTGCTGGTCTGTCCTGTGTGACATTGAGGAGACTTGTTGCATCTTCCTTTTTTGTCCTGCTTTTCCCTGGAGTTTTCTCCCTGTTTGGGGTTCAGTGCCTCTACTGTCTGGAGAAGCTGAGGCCGAGAGAGTTAGTGCTTGCTGTCCGTGGTGGGCGCTGAGCCCTGTGTGGGAGATGGAGATCCTGGGGTACTCCATTCAGGCTGTGCACCAGGCCAAGCCCCCACTGCCCCAGTGGGTGTCTGTTCTGGTGTGAGGCTCACAGAGTGGAAGTACAGTGAGCAGAGGCCTGAATGGAGCTCAGTCTCAGTCACTCCCTCACCAAGGTTGATCCTAGTGGAGGAAGGAAGGACACCGTGTGGCAAGGGCTGCTGTTACAAAGTCCCATCAAGCAGGCAGCTTCCGCAGTAGGAATCTGAGAGGACGGTGCATTCCTCAGAGGCCACGCAGGAAGGCTCCACCTGTGCTTTCTTTCAAACCTCTCTCTGACTTAGAGGTGGCATCTCCTGTGCCTCATTTGGTTTCTCTTTTTATACCCCAGTTTCCTCTATTATAAGGATACCAGTTGTCCTGGAAGAGCACTTACTTACCTGGCAGGCACAAAGCTCAAGGTTTCACCCCCCACATCCTTCTGTGTATGCACATGTGCACACACAGACACACTCACCAGTCCTGCCACACTGGATTAGGGCCAACTCTAATGACTTCATTTTGATTTAATTAACTCTGTAAAAAAAAAACTATTCTCCAAATAAGGTCACATTCTTGGGTTCTGGGTGTTAAGACTTCAACATCTAAGTTTTGAAAGACACAGCTCAGCCCATAACAGAGACCTAGGGCATGAGCTTTTGTGTGGTTGGGAACATTGGTACTGGGCAGACTACATTCCATTCCTGGTGGTAAGAGGCCTGGAAACTCATGCATAATTGAGTATTTGAGTGTGTGTGTGTCTTATAGGCACAGCTGTCTGGTGCCTCCCAGGTGCAGGGCAACTCCTAGGAGGGTGGGGCTTGGTTTTGCCATTGTGGTAGGGAGAAAGCCTGAGCCTGACCCGCAGCCTGAGTGAGACCATGCTCTGTATACCTCAAGGTTCTGAGGCTCCTCTTGGCCTGTCTCTTGGGTATCTATGTCTGGAGGGACAGGTAGTGAGGACCAGGGGCCTGAGTCACCTCCCTCCCCAGCTTTGCCCAGCTCAGGACTAAGAGTTGACCAGATCCCTGTCTTCTCTCCTCTTTAGGAAAATCCAAGAGGAAAAAGGATTTGCGGATAGCCTGTGTGTGCAAGCCACCTGTGCCCAACCCCACGTGAGTCTGCCTTAAGTTTCTCTGTTCAGACTTGGAGAGACTTCTGAAGGGGAGGTCAGGAGTGTAAGAAGCAGGGACGTGGGGGTCAGAGGTGGGTGAGAGAGCTGTTTCTTCTCATCCAGTGGAGACTTGGGAGCATTGGCTGTTTGCTCCATGCCTTCCTTCCCAGTCCTTTTCTTGGGGGCTCTGTTAGGGCCACCTGGCAACACCATTGCATGCACACCTAGTAGACATTCAATAATCAGTGAAATGAGGTGACTGTGTAAGCTGCCTCCATGACCAGGCTGCATTCCACCCTCCTACCCCATTGTTTCTTCTCCTAGAGAAGCTTATGGATCTGCTTTCTCCACAGACCCCCCCGGAACCTGGACTCCCGGACCTTCATCACTATCGGAGACAGAGTAGGTGACTGGACCTTGGGAGGCCTCCTACTTTATCCCACAGTGCCAGTGAGAGGTGGCCATGGGTGGTAGACAGAGCTGGGCTCTGGGGAAGAGCTTCTTTGCTGTCTTGCTGATTGTGGCCCTGGGCCACCTGCCCTTAGACCTCCCATCTGGGTGGAGTACATTCCACCTGCCTTCTAGGGTTGTGGGGAGCTGAGAACTGCCTACCTCAGAGGGTGGGTTATGAGTCTTTCACTTCTGTATCACCTGCAAACAGCATGTTGGACATACAGGCATCTGGGCCCCCAGACCTCAGGTCAGACCCTAGCCTCTGTATTGTTCATTCCTCCGAGTGCCTCAGAGGACTGCCTGCCATTGAGAAGCCTGACTTGGGGATATGCACCAGGGCAAAGCATGCTGGGAGCTTCTTCTTGGCAGATCCTACCTACCCAAACCCTGTCAGTGCCCAGTGTCCTGTTAGTCTGATTGCATAATCCCGCGTGTCTCATTCAGGGGAGGGAACTCACTGAAAGGTTCAGTAGATGATTGACTGATGTCTCCCTCTGCCGAGATGTGTCTGAAAGAGGGAAGGGTTTCTCTCAGTCTCCAAGTCTTTGGTTTTGAACCCTTTTTATAGAGGCCAGCGGCAGGCTTCGATTGGCTAAGTGATTTCCACAGGGTTGCACAGCGTGACGCATAGCAGCTTCAGGCTCAGATCTGATTAGCTTGTCCTCTGCTTCTTTTTTCTGGGTAAGGGAGAAGAGCCAGTCTCTAACTTGATGCTCACTAATCACCTCTTCTCTTTGCCCCTTAAGAACTTTGAGGTGGAGGCTGATGACTTGGTGACCATCTCAGAGCTGGGCCGTGGAGCCTATGGGGTGGTGGAGAAGGTGCGGCATGCTCAGAGTGGCACCATCATGGCTGTAAAGGTAAGCAGGGCTTCCTTACCTGGAGTAGCACTTAAGGAGCTGCAGGCTGACTACCTACCTTGTGGCCCTGTCCCTTGCTGTCATCACCAGCGTTGAGGCAGAACTTCTCAGACCAGGCCAGGCCATGAATCCCCAAGGCTCCGGGACCTCATGGACTAGGTAAGGGGTGCAGCCTATACATGACCCTGACACGCTTCCCTCCTGCAGCGCATCCGGGCCACTGTGAACTCACAGGAGCAGAAACGCCTGCTCATGGACCTAGACATCAACATGCGCACGGTCGACTGCTTCTACACTGTCACCTTCTATGGCGCTCTCTTCAGAGAGGTAAGAGCCTCCCTCTATCTCTGCCCAACTCTTGCCAGCCACTGCTGCCATGCCACTCCTGTTGTGGGCCAAGAGGAGAGCCACACTGACCTCCCTGCCACCGGAGGCAGGCTTGGGAGCCGGGCTTCCCTGTTCTGGCTAACTCTGTGCCTCAGTTTCATTGTCTGAAGATGAAGCAGGTGTTTGAACAGGTCTCTTCAGGTTGTGGGCAGGGTCCTGGTTTGGGGCCTGGCAGCTGAGACTTATGTTTGTGGCTATTTGCTTTCTGCTAGCACCTGAGTGAGCATGCAGGGTGAGCCCCAAGTGGGGAGCACTGTGGATGGATGAGGATCTGGGCTAGATTCTAGATGTGGAGGACTGGAGGCTAAGGCAAGGTATAAGATCTAGACCATAGAACTTATCAAGAGCATGGAGCTGCCCCCTGAGCCAGCTGGAGGCATGCAGTGTTGGGAACAGTGTGAGGTGAGCTGCTAGGATGGATCAGAGCTTCCCGTGGTGACCTACTATCTTGGAGCTCTTGAGTGGTCTGTGATGTTTCTCCTCCCTGGTTTTCCTTCTGGACCTCTCTCAAGTCCCAGTGGTGGCTCAGACCCTACTTTGTGCATCTCGTGTGGTGGGCTGACCCCCCCC
>LOJH01012758.1:12021-25344 GCA_001685095.1 Ellobius talpinus
GTGCAAGCGTCAGCCAACTCTGTGCTCAGGAGGTCCTGGACTGGAGGCCTGGACCTCCCCTGGAGGCCGTCCCAAGGCTATGCAGGTTTTCTGGGGAGAAGAAAAGTCATTTGCCAGTGAAGAAATTTGGTTCTTATCCCTTTGTGTCCTGACTTGAAAGTCTCAGTACGTACTAGGCTCCTTCTCTGGGAACACTATTGCAGTAGGGCACAGGTGGAGGAGACTAGGGCTGTGTGGTGGACTGCATGGTGTGGGGCCAGAAAGGCAGGCAGGGGTGGTGAGGGGCTCAGGAACATCTGAGGTGTGTGCGCGAGTGAGGGGTCTCTTCTAGGTGAAGGCTAGATCTGGTGCTCAAAGCCATGCTGTTCAGGGTTGGGGAGGCCACTGGGAGCCTGTAGATTTTCCAGGGCTGGGTAGCATTGGTGGACCAGCTAAGCACTGGGTGTTCTCTTAGGGAGATGTGTGGATCTGCATGGAGCTCATGGACACTTCCCTGGACAAGTTCTACCGGAAGGTGCTGGAAAAGAATATGACAATTCCAGAGGACATCCTAGGCGAGATCGCTGTGTCTGTGAGTGACCTGGCTCTGCCCAGCATGCACAGAACCTTCTGTCTGACTGAGTCTTGGCAGAACAACCATCCCCTGAAGGCTCAGTACTTCTGAAGCCTTGGAGCATTACCTTACCGGAGAGGCCCCAGGCTGGAGCTCCTTAGGCTTGGCCACTCCCTGCCTCCAAGACTGAATGCAGTCCTCAGGTTCCTGCCCATTTTGAAGAAAGGAGTTTAGGACTGTCTCTTACTAAGACACCTCATGTTAGCTCTCAGAGGTCCAGGCTGCCTTAGGGAAATGTTGCCTTCTGAATCTACTCTTTCTAGATGAGGGCAACAACTCTTATTTGAGCATTGCTACAGCTGGGAAGGGGCACTAGAATCAAGGATGCTTTTTAATCCTGTTTGCACCTGGAAGCGTTTAAATCATCTCGTGCCTCCAGCCCCTCTCTTTCCTTGTCCCCAGAGGTAGCTCTACTAGGGGAATGAGAGCAACCTGGGGACCTGATAGGTCTTAGTGATGGCCCTTGGGATTTGTGGAGTGAGAGGAAGGGTAGGAAGCTGTCAAGTCTGTCCTAGGACAGCCAGGATGATGGGCACATCTGGGGTGTGGGCAGGAGCTGGGTGAAGGGGCTGGGACGTGTTTAGAGGGGATGAGGTTTGCTGCTTTGTTTTCATTGGTGTTACCTGGAATAACAGCAGTCCTGCCTCTCCCACCCCGATTCAGATCGTGCGGGCCCTGGAGCACCTGCACAGCAAGCTGTCTGTGATCCACAGAGGTCAGTGTCCTCCACCTGCACTGAGGCTCAGGGAGGGGCAGACTGAGATTGTACCTGGTGGGGCATGGGCCACTTTTGCATTTGGGTCTTCTGTGCTCAACAGGAGGAACTAACTGGATCCCCACTCTTCCTGGGCTTCATTGCCCACTTCTCATTCATATGTACAGTTCATGTGCTGTGAAACACGTAGATTGTGGCATATCACTCTGGGATTCTGATACAAGCTCTTATTACCCCCTTCCCCCACCATCTTGAGCTTTTCTGGGCTCTTTTTGCCCTTGTGGCCACTAGTCTGGTTTTTTCCCTTCAGGGTTATAGTTTTTAAGATCAGTCTCCTGCCTGGTAGTGGTTGCACATGCCTTTAATCCCAGCACTTGGGAGGCAGAGTCAGGTGTATCTCTCTGAGTTCAAGGTCAGTCTGGTCTACAGAGTGAGTTCCAGAACAGCAAAGACTGTTACAGAAAGAAACCCTTTCTCAAAAAACCAAAACCAAAACCCAAACAAAACAAAACAAAAACATAGCCTCCCATTAACTTGGTTGCATTGCACTTAGAAAATAAAGGAGGCCATATAGACTTTGCTGCCCAGTGCCCATTCCAGTTCTATCCTCAGGTTATCATTTTTGATCCTTTGGCATAGAACCTTCCTGTCCTTTTCTGTGCATCTTTGTCTTTTACATGTCCACAATGACCTTTGCTTGGAGGGTCTTGCTTCCTATGAGGCAGGGATGGGACTCCTCATTTGCACATGCAGACCCATCCTCCCACCTTCACCTGCCCTATTGATCACCGTCTTCTTGCTAGATTGTGTCTCTAGCAGGTGGTGTGCATGAATAGCCCCTAGGTGGTGTCTCCAGAGCTCTGATGTTTCTCTTTGGTGGGAACAGGCTGAAGTACATTCTGATCCATTGTCTAGCTTGATGGGGCCTGGTGCTGCACATCTCCCTGCCTCTGTTTCCTTGTCCTATCCTTGGGGCATTGCGTGATCTGCTGCTGGACCACAGGGCACTGAAGGGGCAGCATCTCACTTGGCATAGGCTGAGAAAGGTATGCTCCACTTGTAGATGTGAAGCCGTCCAACGTCCTCATCAACAAGGAGGGGCATGTGAAGATGTGCGACTTTGGCATCAGTGGCTACCTGGTGGACTCTGTGGCAAAGACAATGGATGCTGGCTGCAAGCCTTACATGGCTGTAAGTGGGGGCATCCTGGCTAGGCAGAGGACAGAACAAGATTCTGCTTCTATGTAGTGGGCAGAATTTTTCCAGCTGTACCTGCCATAGGGTTCCTGCCATAGGGACCCTGCCACCATTTACCTGCACTCCAAGATCCTTGTTTGGATGAACTTATAGTCTGTAGAACCTGTGATCCCTGTTGTGAGGAAGGCAGGTTCCTTAGGACTGGGGGCCTGGTGGGAAGGCAGGGATTGGGTCTGGCTCTTGCTGGCTTATATCATGTGGGCAGGGGAACTAATTCTATGTTTTAGTAGAAGAGGAAAGGTCTAACGGAGGGGGCCTTGGCTAGTTGGGTGTTCAAGCCCTCTCGTTTCTCTTGCAGCCTGAGAGGATCAACCCTGAGCTGAATCAGAAGGGCTACAATGTCAAGTCTGATGTCTGGAGCCTTGGCATCACTATGGTACTGTCTGGGCTGGGTGCAGCACTTGCTGCTCCAGTGGGGTGGGGTGTATCTATGTTAGGGTCCCTGGGCTCAGCATCACCACGGTACTGTCTGGACTGGGCACAGCTCTTGCTGGTCCAGTGGGGTGAGGTGTGTCTGTGTTGGGGTCCCTGGGCTCCAAGTCGTTTAAATCCCAGAAGAAAGAGTTGTTTTTAGTGTCCAAGGAGGGGGAAAAAAAGCACCATCAAACATTCCTGTTTGGGTAAGAGGATATTTGGAAGTTATAGTACCCCTTTCCTGATGGCTCAGTTTAACCATCATGACTGTTCTCTGTATTCTGTGATGTCAGCCTTTTACCTAGAGCCATTGGTAGATCATGAAATCCCAGCCGATGCTAAGTTTAGTTCTTGACATGCAAGTGATTTCCAAGTCACAAAGGTAAACTCTTAGCTGAGCATGGCAGCACCCTCCTCTGATGTGATTCTTGTGGTAGCAGTACCCTTTTGTAATGTGATACTTTGGAAGGCAGAGGCAGGAGGTTATCCTCAACTTCATAGTGAATTTGAAGGACCCTGTCTCAATACCCTTCCCAACCCTAAAAAAGTAATTGAGGACCCCCCAATACACACACACCTGTTGCTATGGGTTCTGGTTGTATTTCTCCAGGCTCAGTAGGGTGGGTGAAGCTCAGGATCCTGGCTTTGTGGAGATTGAAAGGATCCTTGGCTTGGAGGGGAGGGGCGGGGGCCAGCCCATTAGAATGGAGTTGAACCAGATAATTCTGAGTCCAGGTGTAGGGATGGACCTCTGCCTTCTTGACCTGCCTGGCTCTAATTGACCTTTTGATGGGATAAAACACAATGACTAAAAGCCACTTAGGGAGGAAAGGGTTGGCTTATAGCTTTCAGGTTATACCCCTTCACTGAGGGAAGTCAGGGCAGGAACCTGGAGGCAGGAACTGAATGAAGCAGAAGCCATGGAGGAACACTGCTTACTGGCTTGCTGCTCCAGGCTTGCTGAGCCTGTTTTGTTACATCAGCTAGGACTACCAGCCCAGAGGTTGGGTTGAATCCCTACAGTGAGTGGGGCCTCCTCCATCAATCATCAGTCAAGAAAATGCACAGGCTTGCTCACAGGCCAGTCTGGCAGGGGCCTTTTCTCAAGTGAGGTTCCCCTCTTCCCAAATGACTCCAGCATGTACCAGTTGACATAAAATTAGCCAGCACAATGTTACAATGAAGCCGAATTCTTTGAAGATGGGTGCACTTCTCTACTGCACATGTGTGGGAAAATGCCCTGGTACCTTAGTTCTTGTTACAGCAAGAACAATCTATCTGCCGTTGTGATGACCTTTAGCAAAGAGACCTTCTGACTGTCAGGAGTCACAGGTACCAAGATATGCTGCCCGTGTTCTTGGTTACCTCCTGTCTAATTGTTTTGAGATGTCCCAGATTGAGCTCGTGACTTTTGGGTGAGACATTTTGTCATTTTTAAAGAGGCTTTATGTTGACTGCTGGGACCAAAGTTTCACAGGAGCTTTTCAGGCTGCAGAAACAGGAGCAAGGCTTGGGCTGTCTTCTAGATTTTCTAGAACCTCTTCCTCCAGGGCCTCCACTCATGTTTATCTTCAGCCCAACATTTCCACTTAAAACGCTGCCATCCTTGGAACAGTCTACCCCCCTCAGTAGGCTCTGGCCTCGGGAGCTCTGGGCACACACATCTATGTTTCAGAACACACGTTTTCTGTGTATGTTACCAGACATTCAGCTGTTACGGGGGCTCCCTCCTGGGGGTGGTGGGTCTTTTTCTAAATAATTTCCTGTGATAGTCGCCTTATGCATCTTTGTGCTGAGGTAGTTTTATTATTTTCTAAGCTCTTTAAAAAAGATCATCAGACCTTTTTAAAAGATGGTTGAGGCCCAGGTTCTGGTGCTTTGGTTAGGTATGTGGGTGCCACCGAGCTTTCTCTTGTAGTGTGCAGAAAGGCCACTGTAGATTCTGGAAACGCTGAGGCAGTTTTGAGTCTGCATGGCTCTGTCCTGTGGACAAACAGGTGACACACACTCCCCTCCCACCATGGTCTTCTCATGTTGGCTGGAAAGGCCTGGAGATGGACAGGAAAGTCCCTTCCTAGCTTAGTTTTTAGTGCTTCATTTGGTGCCAGTTACATTTGTTTGAATGGTGTCTCTTCCATTTCTTATGGTGGCTACAGCCTGCCATACCAATCAGGAGGTATTCATGCAGGAGAGTCTGCTATACTCTGTTGTCCCCTCTAGTAAAAACAACAGCTGGATAGGTGGCCCTGAATACTCAAACATCTGTGTTGGGGAAGTGTTGGAGAGGGAGTAGCTGGGCCAGCAGGCCTTGGACTTGACACAGTGAGGTGCTCTGCTGACCGCTGCCTTGTGGGAAGGTGTCCGTGGCTGCCCCTCCTCATGTCTGGCACACTGTCTGGAACCCAAGTTGTTAGATAAAAATCTAACAATTTTAGATTGTTTGAAAAGACAGTGGTAGTCAAACCTAGTCTAGCTTAGGGTTAGACTTAGTCTGAGCTAGCTTTGTTAACCTGGTCAGAGGAGCTTAGTACTGGCATCCCAGTACTTGACCTACTGCTAGATGTGAGGGCAGTCAGGGACAGCACTGCTGGCCTGGGGTACCGGGGAAGGATGGCCAGGTCCCTTCCACTTCATGCTTCTGGATACAAAGTTTGGGTCATCTGATGTCTGGAGCCCGTTGTCTCTGCTATCTCTACTGCAGATCGAGATGGCCATTCTGCGATTCCCTTATGAGTCTTGGGGGACACCGTTTCAGCAGCTGAAGCAGGTGGTGGAGGAACCATCCCCGCAGCTCCCAGCTGACCAGTTCTCCCCTGAGTTTGTGGACTTCACTAGCCAGTGGTGAGTGCCTGGGCTCTGTCCTCTCCTCCTGTGTGAAGTAAACCCTTGAACCACATGGTATCAAAAGTTAGGAAGTGGTGACAGCCCCAGCATGAGCAAAATCTGAGTCCTAGCAGGAGGTTTCATTTAGACTTCCCTGAGAAGGATGAATCAGGAATAGTGTATATGTGATTATATATTATGGAAGATTACAATGCATAATGAAATTTGCATTTATTAGTGCCTAGAAGTTTTTATCAAATTACAGAATGTTCATGGAAGCGTTATAAAAATAATGTTTAAAGTTATAAAAGAATTTAAAAAAGCAATTATGCAGACCATGTTCTCTAACCATAATTAAATAACCACATGGAAAGTAAAAGTAGATTCTTGTAAATGACTCTGGGAATACTAAAGAGATTTAGAAAATACATTTTTAAGAAGAAACTAGTGAGGGCAAACCAATGTTTGTATGTTGTGGGCCAGGAAGTGCTCAGAGAACAAGACAAAGCCGCTCACTAGAAAACAAGAAAAACTGAAAGCAGATGAGTCCAGTAGCAAGGCTCATTGATTGGTCTGACCCTTTCTGATTGGACCTTCATGCTCCAGAACCATTGATTGGCGTCTTCCCTTCTGATAAAGGATAATTTAGTATGTGGTCATTAGGCAGAACATGTCAGGGTTGGTATCATGGATGTAGTCTGGATCAGTATGGAAACAACTGGACTCCCAAGAGTCAGGGAAAGTTGCTGCCAAGACTGTAGTTTGGACCCATGGACCCCAAGCCACTATGCAGGACCCCCAGACAGTCTCGCTCCTTCTCTGAGCCCCAGGAGTGTGCCACTTTAATGAGGGCAAGCCCAGCCTGTCTAGATTCGCTTCCTCCGTGTGAGCCTGGCTTCACTGCCCTCTTTCCTAGCCTAAGGAAGAACCCCGTGGAACGCATGAGCTACCTGGAGCTGATGGTGAGTGTGCGTGGGAAGTGCTTGTCCTCCCCGCTGGGCTTCGCAGTGGCTGGGTGGGGCTGTCCGGTAGAGGGCTGAGTCTGAGGGTGGAGGTAGCGCTTGTCTTCTGCATACACTTGTGTAGTTTCACCTTGGTTCACGCGCACAACCCAGACCTTGTAGAAGGTGCTCAGCGCTGTGACAGTAGGGCAGTCAGTGTGGCCTTGGAGAATGCTTCCTAGAGGAGATGCCTTTTGAACTGAGCCTGGAAGGGCAGATAATGCACTTTTGCTGGTGAAGGAAGGTGGAGGGTCTGGTAGAGCAAAGGCCCAGTACCCTTGAGGAAAGAGATGCTTGTGTGGTAGGAAGGTTATTGCAGGAGCTGGCCAGGCAGGAGAAGCATGCCGGGGTGGATCAGGCTTGCGTGGGGGATCTCCCTTTATACCTCCTCCTGTACCCCTTCACCCCCAAAATTGTGCCTCTGTTTCCTACCAGGAACACCCTTTCTTCACCTTGCACAAAACGAAGAAGACGGACATTGCTGCCTTTGTGAAGGAGATCCTGGGAGAGGATTCATAGAGACTGGCCCAGGCCCAGGCCCCCATTGGTCTACCAGCATCCCATACCCCTCTGGTGGGGCAGCACTTCCCTACAGCCATAAGCTACTGCCATTCTGGTCCTGGGCATTCCAGGAGGAATTGAGGGGGTTGTTCCTGTCTGGCTCGGCAACTAGCTCTTCCAAGTGCCAAAGAATCAGACCTCAGGGGGGCTCCTAGCCAGGCCCATATGGGCCCCACAGTGCCTCTGCTGTCGCTGCTCCCAGAGTCTCAGGCCTCCAACCAAAGGATGAATTTGGAGAGGTCTGTGTACCCTCCCCCCACCTGCAGATGCTGTTGCCTCTTGAAGAGGAGGCAGCTGGTGCTTCTGTGGACAGGCCATAGCCTTGGTTCTGTCCTGGATGCTACCCAGGTTGTATATATATTTTAAATCACAACTGAATGGACTTTGTACACTGGCCTGGATCAGGGACATCTCTATCCTGTCTCGGGTGCTGAGGACACACTATGGGGATGAACCATGTGAATCCCCTAAAGACTTTCCTGGCCTTCACCCAGCACTGGCCAGTGGTCTCTTGGGGGTACACTGACCTAGCCCCTAGCCTCCACCTCTAATGGTATCTGCCTTTATTTTTAAACCATTATCCTTGTTGCCTTTTGCTTTATGGGTGTCGCTGGTTTTTCTTGCATGGTTTGAAGCTGGTCACTTAACCCTACGTACCAGCAGTATCACAGCTACCCCTGTGCTCAGACTGGAGTCTACAGGATGGCTCAGGCTCTTTGCACAAGGCCACCAGGAGAGCCATACCAACTCTCCAAGTGTGACCAGCTCATTGGAGTTAATAGGTTTACTTTGGTGGTGTTTTTTTAAAAAAAAAAGGAAGAAAATATATTTTTGTGAAGAAAGGCCTGCCTATCCCAGCCTTTCCCTGGGCAGGAACCTATTGTTTTAATTAAAAAACAAACCAAAAAACTGTGTGAGACTGACTTTTGCAAGCCTGCTCTTTCTTGGGGAGTTGTGGGCACCCTAGAATCCTTATTCTGGGAGTGTGGCAGCACAGCATGATTGGAGCCTGGAGGCTGCCAACCCACCGGGACCTTACACTTGCCTGGCCACAAGCCACAGGAGGACACAGGTTCCTAGGGCGCTGTGGTGAGGTGCTTCATGCCATGGCCACCCAGGCTAGATCCCGTAGAGGCCACCTGACCACTACCAACAAAGTCTGCAGCTAGCCAGAGGTAGAGAGAGGCTGGGTAGGAAGTGGCAGGTTCCACATTGATTGCACTATGTTGTCTCAGTTTACAGATGAGAAAATGTGACCAGAGAGCCCCCCACACTTACTCAAAGCCAGCTGAGGCTCAGGCAGGTAGTGGTGCCTAGAGGAAGGCTTTGAGGATGCTGCTTGGCATAAAGCCCTTCCTAGGGCAGTATAACCCTGTCCTCGAAATATGGACTAAGTCAGAGGCCACCCACAGGGCCTATCCTGCTGTAAGGAGGGATGTGTGTGGTCTTAGGCACTGGGTATTCAAGTGCTTGGTTAAAGGACTTGTGTCCATACACTATTCTTTGGGGGGTCATCAGAATCTGGTGGCTTCTCCCAGCTTGACAAACGTAGGTCCTTATCGTCCTCTGGAGGGTTAGTGCTGGCTGGGATGGAGTCATGTGCTCATGCCCAAGCCAGAAGACGAGTGTGGCTTCAGGCATAGGTGGACCATGGGGAGAGTCGGCACATTGCAAAGGTGAGGGCAGGGCCTTGGTGTCTGTGGGAGAGCACAGGATCTCATGGGAACCTCCATCACCACTCTTCATGGGCCTCTGCAGTGACTTCCCTGGTTTAGCTTTCATAGCTTCATGGAGCCTCCTGCCTTTAGACATAAGGTTGGTTCTCATCCCAGAGGTCTGCATGGGTCACCCTGTCCCATTTTCCTGTCACTGCCTTAGGGAGGCCTTATAGGACGGCCATGACTTAAAAGAGTGGCCTACCAGGCTCAGCGTCATCAGGGCAGATGTGACCCGCCACTGTGAGAGGAAACTGCCAACCTAGGGGGACTTTGTTAACTTTTGTTGAATAACGAACGAGAATATCATGGCCGTGTGTAGCGAAGTAGTGAGCGCCCACAGGATAAAGCAGGCGTGCATTTGGGCTCGCGCATGCGCATGTCCTTCCTTGCAGTTGTCAGTGTAGGGCGCGGCCGGATCGCATTTCCCTGGCCGCCAGGGGGCGGCAGAGCCTCGACCTAGTCCAGCCCGTCTAGGCTCTGTAGGTTCTGCAGGATGCTTGCCAAGCTCAGCATAATTGATGGAGGGCAATCTGCAGGCGCCGGGTCTGCAGCTGGCAAACCATTCGGCTTCTAGAGGGCAGCGCTTTACGGAGTTCTCAGCGGCCGACCAAACAGGCTCTGCAAAGCAGAAAAAAATTTGCAAGCCTCTTTGGGCTTCCAGGGGATTTACTAGTTTACTAAGCACGTAACAGTTTGCTTGCTGAAATCTGGCTAGCACCTCACAGTATATTCCTCTAGAGTATATCGTACTGCAAATAGTGGTTTTGGTCTCTTTACATTTGGAGACTGTTAGCCTGCCATCTAGTATGCAAATCACATTGACACTTCAAAGCCTCCATGGCTACAGTGATGGTCCCACACCAGGCTCCCTGCTTAGTGTCAGGCTCCTCTTGTCCGCATTTCCACTCCTTGAGTCAGGGTCGGGGGACTAGGAACTTATTAAGGCCCTACAGAGACCCATTGTCTCTGTTTCTCATCAGGCAGCTGGCGGGACCAGCGGGCATCTTTAGGTCTGGGGTTAATATCTCTGGACTGATGGACATAGAGGCTTTTCTGTTTCAGTCACACCACAAGGGCTACCAAATGACTCGAACAGAACACAACTGCAGTGGTTAGGCCTGTTCTAGAACTGCTTCTGAAGACACGTGGTTCCTGGACACTGCTGACTGGAGGCCAGGGCGGTAGCGCTGTTAAACACCAGCTGTCTCTCCTCCCTCAGGACCATACTGCAGCTCCTGTTCAGATCTTCGCGGCAATAGTTACTACTGACTGTTGACTTCTTGAGTCACCCAGGAGACAAACCAACGGGCATGACTGTGACAGTTTCTGGACTAGGTTAACGGAAGTGGGTGGGCCCTACCCTCCATCAATGTGGGCGGCACCATTCTATGGTGTAGCCTTCGGGACCAAAAGAAAAAGAGAAAGCAAGAGGAACCAGCATCCATCTCCCTCTGCTTCTTGACTGTGGATGATGCACTGTGGCCAACTGCTTCAAGCTCCGACCTCCATGACTTCCTCACCACAATGGACTGACTGTACCCTCAAACTGAGCCAAAAGTCACCTCCCCAAACTGCTTTTGTCAGGCATTTTGTTCCAGTAACAAGAAAAATAGCTAGTCTCTTCCAGGTGTCCCCGCTGGTTCCACTGGCACTCTGCTTCTTACTTCTCTCTTTGTTTCCATAGATGCAAACACATTCTTCTCTGTCTCCCCCAATCCTTTCCCCGGAGAGCTGCTCAGAGACGCACTCCCCAGAAAATCTGACTGACAACCTGTGGCTTGCTTCATTTCCTTCTTGCCCCTTCTCTGCCTCTGGGACTGGACCAGGAGGGTCTGATTGCTCAGAGCCTGGTTCAGTGCGTGTGTGTGTGTGTGAGAGAGATGGAGGAGGGTAGGGTGGGAGGCACAGACCTAAATGAAGGTCCTGACAGAGCTGTGTGAAGCCTGGACAGCCCTCATTTGGAGCTACCCCCACCATGGCTGTCTTCTGTGGGGTCTCCCTGCACACCCAGGATGATCCAATTCTGTGTTGGAGGCTGGGCCAGGAGAAGCTTTTTGCTCACTGGGCTATGTGGTCGCCAGTATCAAAGGCTCAGAACCTGGCAGCTTCTCCTCTCCCCTCCAGTTATGAAAACCTGCACAGGCTGCCAGGAGCTCCCTCTCCTCATTCTCAAGCTGTTTTCTTGTTTTGTTTTGTGGGCAGCAGGATCCAAGTTGCCCCATCTCCTCCCAGCAGAAAGGTAGAAGTGGGTACCTAAGGCTCTGCCCAGTCACTCTCATACCCACGGAGACCTGAGCATCAATTTTCACTTCTATACCCCTCACCCCTGCCAAAGAGGTCACTCCATGAAGATAAGCTTTCAGGAGGGTCCTGGTCTGTCTTCTGGCCCTATTCTGCTTCCTGAAGCCTGCAACATGTGGGCTGTGTACACACTCTGGCATGTGAAGCTATAGCTTCTCTAGCCCCGCCCCCAAAGCGCATGGGAGGGTATATATACTAGCTGCCCTACATTCGGTAGAGCCCCCTCTACTTGGGCAGCTGGTTGTAGGGCTCTCCAGAAGCTCACAGAGGCTCAAACAGGTTCCGGCCACTCAGAGCAGAATCAGGGAGGACACAGAAACCAGATGTCCTCATGATCCAAGCTCTGTGCCATTGCAACTGGGCTACCTAGCAAGCCAGCGTTAGCCAGTCACAGTCACCTCCTGTGGTACAGCAGGAGCCATGGACTGCTCTGTTTCTTTTGAATACCGAAAGGGACACAGGGGACTTGACGTGGGAGACTTGACTTGGGGAGGTAGCAGAGCTGCCATCTCTGGTTAGGCATGGATCAATTGCTGTGTTCATTCGTCTCCCAAACCTTCCTTCCATGGTGCTCTACCGCCCATGGCACCTAAAGAGAACAAAATCTCTACAGCAAGGGTGTCTGTGTGCTCTGTGGGGCTGGGCACATGGTAGATGCTATTTGAGCACCTACCGTGCAGCCGGTAGCCTTCTCTCCCTGGAGAGCCAAGCCACTGCGAGTCCCGAGCCTGCTCTCAACCAACTCAGCCAGCATCTCAGATGTCACTGTCCCACCTTTCTTGTCATCGTTCCCCAGGGTGAAACATCTGGTTACATTCAATTAATTATTGCGATCATTACAACTAATGAAGCTCAGTTACAATTCAGGCATTCCATTTGATTAATTGAATTATTTAAATTGAATTTAAATGCTCCCAGGTGGGAGGGCACTCACTGGCACTGAGAGGACATGGAGTTGAAAGACAGGTGGCACTGGCCCCTGTGGACTATGCAGAGAGTAGGCTTAATTTCCAAGGAAGGGTTTTAGAGAAAGAGACATGTGACAGGATTGCTTTGTGTTATGTCCCCGTCTCAGCCAGGTGACACCGTTTTGCCTTCAGAACTCCACTCAGTGTCCCTTACTCTCCACCCCCAGGGCAGATAGCCCTGAGTCCCACGCTGACCTTGAGGATGTCCTAGCATCTTTCTGAAGTTTCACTTCCTCTGCTCCAAACCAATCTCTCCTCTAAATATTGATCCTCTAGGACCGTGGTAGCTTCCAGCAATACCCTGCAAAGTGCAAAGACCCACTAAAGGCAGCCAGCTGGGCACTACATTCCTATGCTTGTTCCTCTAGTTCATGTTCAGACCCCAGTTCACTATCCCTTTCCACAGCTGCTGCTGACTGAAGCCTTCTGTGTGGAACCAGGCTTGCCCTTTGAGTCTTCCTCTCAGTGTCTGCTGGGTCACGTAGGACAGGC
Organism: Ellobius talpinus; assembly: GCA_001685095.1. Lineage (NCBI taxonomy): Eukaryota > Metazoa > Chordata > Mammalia > Rodentia > Cricetidae > Ellobius > Ellobius talpinus. The sequence continues at coordinate 24,885 of LOJH01012758.1, forward strand.
CTTCAGCAGTGTGGGGACACGGACAGAAGCTTGATCAGGCCCCCAAACTCTGCTGGGGCTCACTGAGCGCTGTGACCATTAGGAAACTTTAGTGAGTTGCCATGCATCTCAGGGCTCTCAGGTTTGCTGGCAGAGAGGCCTTGTGCAGCTTGCCTCAAAGGTGGCCTCAATCTGGGAAAGTGCCTTCACAGGACTCAGGCCAAGAATCATTTGGGCCGTCACTTCCTCCATCACTTCTCATCTAACCTGCCTGTCAAGCCTTCAGGGTGTTTGGGTAGAGAGCTTCTATCCAGACTAAGACGAAAAGGCTGTCTTGGCTTTCAGGGGCTCAAGCATCTGCTGGCCTGTGCTCCAGATCTGAAGCCTCAGAATCCCAGATAAGAGCTTGGTCCTTTCAGTTCTTACAGTGGTGATGGAGGAGGGTCATCTGTCTTATGTGTTACTTTCATTGGTTTAATAA
>LOJH01012759.1:5317-24479 GCA_001685095.1 Ellobius talpinus
GAGAGAGAGAGAGAGAGAGAGAGAGAGAGAGAGAGAGAGAGACATACACACACAATGATAATAAAAACTTAAGAATAATGTTTTGGAAACAACACACAAGAGGCTCTGACAGCAGTGGAGAATAGGATTCTTTTTGCTTCTCTTTCTTCAATCCCAAGGAAAATGGATGAAGATTCCTGATGAAAATATTCTTGACTATGCTGTCATTTTCATTAATGCTTATCTGACTACACTGGAGATGATGAAATAGAAGGTAGGAATATAAGACATGCAATTTAAGGGAACAAATATTCATATAGGTAATATAGCAAGTGTTTGTTTTCTTGAAAGACATATTGTTAATCTAAGAAGATATTTTCTAATGCCTTTAATTTTCTTTAAGCACATTTTATAGCTGGAAGTCTTCCTCCAATGTATAGAGAAGATACAAAATTCACATGGGGCACTAAAGATAAGGATACTTTTGTATTCTTTTTAGATTTATTTTTAATTTTGTATTTCTTTTCTTTTCTTTGTGTATACATCAAGAATGCAGGTACCTATGGAAGCTGAAGGTACCTGATGCCCCTGGAACTGAGTGCTGGGAACCAAACTCAGTCCTTCTTTATGAGGAGTATCCTGTCTTCTTGGCTGAGTCATTTCTGTGGACCACATAGACTTTTTTATTTAAAGTGAAAGCACTTGTTAAATAACAGAATGAAGTATTCATACATATAATCCATATTCCACTCCATGAACTATAGTGCAAAATGAATTTGTTGGAGAGAGATTGGGAGAAAGATAACAAAGAGGAAGATAAAAATAGGGATGACTCAGTAATATTGGCAAAGGAGTGAGAGCCTCTTAACACTGGATGTGTGAGTCTGGAAATAGTCAACTTGAAGTCAACCTAATACAAATACGTCACAGAGTTTATACTAGCAGCATTGACACTGTTCTATTTAAGATGTATGTAGAAATCTAGTGGGTGTAGGTTGGCTAAAAAGTGGAAAAGAGAAGGATTGTAAGAAGGAAAAAAACAATTTTTAAAACAAGAATCTAGTGCCTGAAAACTGGGTTGAGGGAGGGGAATGTGGTTTGACATTTCTTTCAGAGGTAACAGTAGTAATGACGGGGATTTTGACCTTCGCCTAACCTATTTTTGCTGACATAGGTAACATTCCATATCCAATATGCTCAAATCTGGAGCTGTGTTTGAGTATCGTTTTGAGGTGTTAGAGGGAGGAGATGGGGCGTTGGTGACATCTCAATTGAGGAATGAAATCAAAGTATCAAGGAAATGATTCAGGAAACCCTGGAGCTTAGTAAATTCTAATGAGGACCCACTAGTAGCTAGGTGTTAAGGAAGAATCTAGCCCATGGACTAGTAGCCCTCTGTGAATTAAGGTACTCCCTTACAGGGAGTAGGAATGGATTTTCACATACACACACACACACACACACACACACACACAAAAACACTGAAATAGTCAAGGAAAGGTTGATCATGGAAATTTAAAACTACATGGCCCACAGAAATGAAGTTGAGTATATTTTTAGATGCCATTATACATTAAAAACACAGTATCAGTGGCCAGCCAATAACATTTATTGAGTGAGTAGTCATTCCAATAGCAGACTAATGGATAAAGGACAATGAAAGTGTTGAACACACAAATTTAGTTAATTCCATAGCAAACAAACAGAAAACAAAATCAAGAAATTCAAATTAGTATTTTCCTCAGTTATTGAAATGCCTTTTTTCCCTTCTCATGTGTTAACTACAAATAAATAATTCCAGTTCTCTGCCCTCAAGTTGTTGTTTATTATTATTAAATAACTTACAGACAGTGGCATAGATTTATACCTACTGGTTATTTAAACTTCATGAAATGCATTCAGCTCTCTGGAGAAAATGCACTGAATACATATAACATAATAATAAAATAATAATATGCCCAAGGATAAACTGTGTGCCCGTGCTTTCATACTGAGTGCATCATGGGTGTTCTCCAGTACAGGTTGTTTATAAATGAGGACCCCAGCTGTTGCTGAGAGACTCAGGCGGAAAACAGGAGCAAATGGGGGATAATAATCCTGATTATAATAGGAGGCTGTTTTTCTAGTGAACCAGGGAGAGTTACATTCTCCCTAGGAATAAACTGCTCAGTCAGTGGCTCCTACCAAGTACCATGTGCTAAATTACCTCTTTCCAGGTACTAAATGACACCTTGATGCCTTGGAAAAATTAATGGGTGAGTGGTTTACCCGGCAAGCATTTTATTCCCTGTGAGCCAACAGAGGATTCTGACCAATTAAGTTCTAGAGGGCAGCATTAGTCCTAGAAAGAGCAGTTTAAAGGTTTAGAGTTGTGGAAGCAATATAGGAATGAGTCCCCAACGTATAGGAAAGACAGGATTTTTCACACGCAGGAGGCTTTCATTAGCAGCAGATACATTTCCCTCATGGGCCAATGGGATGGGTGAAAAAGGTGAGAGCCACTATTTAAAACAGAAAATACATGAACATATGATTTTTACATTTATTTACGATGATTAAGTATCTCTTAGTGTCTTTAAAAAAATGCCAAATTGGGTGGCTTGTCAGAGGGTTGTTGCTAATTCAAGTCTTCACACCAGACAAAACCAGCTAACCAAACAAACAAACTAAAAATATTGTTTCTTTGTCTGCAGATATATGTTCTACACTGAATGGCTTATATACTCATGAAAACCACACAGACGTCCAATGTCTGGACTGGAGGCGTTATTGGATTTTAAGCAAAGGTTTTCTTGTTGTTGTTCTTCTTATTCTCCTTTAAACAGAGAGAGCCAAAAATGTTGCTTTATTTAGTTTTATCTAATTATTTCTCAAGCTCCATGCTACAGTTGGTGAAATTAAATTAACAAAATTAAATTAATGAAATTCAGCGAAGGGCTTGCTTTGGAAGACTCTAGCTTTGTGTTTTCCTGAGCAAAAATAGGTATATATCTTTTTATCTTAAAATGTTTATAAGACCTTTAGTGGGAGTGCAAGCATAAATCATATAGTATTTTTAGCAGTCATTGTTATAGGTTGCCTGGTAAGGTGATGTGGTTATTACCACATTTATAAAGCATTTCTGCATGTAGAAACAGAATATTAGAATGAATGTGTAAAAAAATTTCAACCCCATTATGGCTTAAAAACAAATGTCTCTCTTTCCCCCATTTTGGAAGTAATATTCTGTGCACAATTTCAGAATCTAAAATGCTAGTATGTTTTGAATAATTTTGAGTGAATTACACATGAGGAGTATGGATAATTATATTTATTGTAATTTCTTCCAGGGAAAGTAATGGTTTGCTCTAAAAAATTCTAAGCGTGCTTGAGACTCAGGCAGTCTCCAAAGTTCATGTCGTGAAGAGATTTCCTGTAGTATGACTCATATAAGGCGATATGTGGCGACTTTGCTTGCTACAGGAAAGAGGTAAGGACAGCTAAGAGGAAAGAAAAAGGCTGGGACCAGTATGATGGGTGATGTTTTATTATGTGATATGAGTTCCTCTTGCATCTTTAATTGTTAGTAAAAAATAAAAAACAATGGAATATAGTATATGAAAGTTTTCTTTTAGTAGAGGGACATCTCTTGAGAGCTGACTGAAATATCTAGAGAGTTTGGGCTCTCATTGAAATTTCTATTTGATAAGAGTCATGGAATAAATCAGTCTATGTATTCTGTTTCAAATATGAGTTTTTGGGAAGTTTGGCAGATGTGTGAATTTTAAAACTTATTATCAATTATTTAGGAGCTTCTAAGCTGTAGCATTGACTAAATTTGAATGAAGGATGTTCTTATTACTTATACACTTTGAAGCTTATATTTGAAAAATTCTGAGTGTTTGGCATATACAGAGTATATACTCAGATTAATATGCAGTAAGCATTACCAACAATAGTAATGACAGTGATGGCATTGATGATGATGATGGTGTGTGTGCTCATGTATCAGGCGACAGGTAACAGGATATCAAAGAGTTGTAGAAACTCACTAGTACAATAATTATTCTCAGTAGTGTAGCAAACATTGTTTAAATGCTAAGAAACTTTTATCCTGTTGACATGTGTTTAAACAAGAGAAAGCTAAAGTGAGATATGATTATGCATAAACATAAACTTCTCCTATATATTTACATTAGCAGAATTATTGGTACCAGAGTTAAACTCATTAGAAATAAAGTTTACTTTCTTAGCCCTTGATGTGCATTTCCAGAAGAAGAAGACCTTAAATTCATAAGGAATTCTTGACATAGCTCTATGTGATTGTAATGATAATCTATATGAGGTATTTGTAAATTCAAGTTTAATTTTTTTGTAAGAATTCTCTAAAATTATGCGATTGTAGGTATACCTTCTATAAGGGCCTTTTACTTTCCAGAGAGGTGAAACTATGCCTTGTTCTGAGCATTGGCACAAACACACTAGTTCAGGCTCTGTGAGGTGCCGTATTTGTAAAGCAACACTAGAAAAAGAAAAGTTGACTATTTGAAACAATGTTATAAAATACTGCTACCTTAATCTCTACAACGTTTACTGAGTTTGTTTATAGAAGGACCAACTGGCTAAACATTTCACTGTTGAGGTGAATGGCCGAGCTCCGGCTCTAGTAGGTTAGCCTGTGACAGAAGACTGTGTATGTGGAATTCTGTAACCATTGTTTTTTTCCTTAGTTAGAGATATCTTAGCTGTTTATTAGGACAATGGTTAATTCCAAGAACCTATCCATCAATCCTTAGTAATCATTAATATAATACTATAATATTAATATTATATACTATATATTAATATGTCCTTTGATTCTTACATGTCCTTCAGAAATGCAGATTTAACCTACTTTATGTATAAATAATTAGATGTAACTGTAACAAGAATGATGCAAATTTCCTCTTCACCAACAAATTCTGTTTCTAGAATGCTCAAATTTTTAATTCGGTTTCCTTCTATTTGCTGTATTCTAGCTTCCCCCTCTATCTTGATCTGAAAATTTCTAACACAGAATTACATGCCAGATTTTTTTCTTCCTGAAAGCTGGAAGAAATCATTTCAAGCTTCAAGACTGTGAAAATTGACTATGCCTGACTTTTCCCAAAATGACTTGCAATGCTTTTAGCCAGACAGATTCTAGGACTAGTTAGTTTGTGATCAAAACTTACAGATGGCACTTATTGAAGACTAGCCAGTAGGACATTTCTGAGAATGTCAAGATAAAAAACTACAATTAAAGGTTATTTTGGGAAAAAGCCTGAGTTCCTATTAGTAGATGTCTGAGCTAGAAAATTTTATATAAAAAAGACTTTTTGACAAAGTAATTGCTGACAAATATCTTGCAACCCAACATGCCTTTTGCAAACAATTGAATGTCTCGTCTTTTCATTGCAGATGCTAGCTTTCAGGTGATATCAGTTGAGGTTGCTATGCATCATGCTGACTTTTCTGAAACATTGGAGGCTGTTTCACAATTGTCAAGATTGTGCAGCCACCCTTTTTTTGTCACCAGTTATTGTAACTCATCTCTGCTGGCTGATATCTTCATGCCAAACCCACATAATATTCATTTGCCAAAACATGGATGTTATATGATGATAAACCCATGATGAAGACCATGGTGGAGTGGTGAGCTTTAGACCCCTTAAAAATGTAAAGTAGAAATTTATGCATTGAGACAAAAGCAGCAAAATAGGTATCTATGGTTTAATTTCCAGGCATCATTGCTCATGGCATGAAATAAATAACAGTTTGAAGTAATAGAGTCGTTAAAGGGGTGGACTAGTGGCTTCAAGAAGAGAATTAATATCCATGATTAAAATTGCATGTATCACTGCCAAGGGCTATGAAAATATGTCAGTGCATGACTGTCTGTTTCAGGGCCAGGGGAAGAACATTTGCAATTTAAAAATAATGACTCTTTTTTATTATATAAACCAAAGACCTCACTCCAAAATGATGCTAACAAGACATAAATTCCATCCATGTCTGCTTCCAAAATGATCAATGTTAATTATACATGTATTTTATGGACTGTTAAATACTTTAAAAATCTTTATTTAAAGAGCTATGTCAACTGATCTAATAATGTATTTCTACAGGGTCACATTTCATATTCCTCATGAATTCCTGTAAATTGCAGATCGCAATTTTATGGCCACTGAGTACTAAATTCTTCCTTAAAATTTATATTTGTAATTTGTGTTTATATGCTTTGAAAGCAACAATGAACTTACCCTGTTTCTAGGAAAAGTGACAAAGTGTACTTTACTTTTATTAGTTTACATTGTTAGCTTTGGTAACTAACAATTATGTACAACAGGCAACTTGCAGTTTAATATAGCACATTAGGGAAAATGAACGGTGAATAACAATAAATTTGATGCTTCTTTTGGACTGAGAACGTGTCTGACTTTCATAGCCACCACAGACAGAATCCACTTCCTAGAGCATCCCCAACATTCATGTTTGCCACGTCTGAGAAGCCATGCTTTCTATCCGGCATTTGATGTAAAAATGATTTCAGAAAATGACTAATGTGCAATTTGGAAGAACATGTGAAAAAAAACTTTATTAAATGTATATCATTTTTCTTAGGATTCTTATTTCAAAAACATTGTCAATTCACCATGAAGAGATACCCTCAAATGCAAAAGCTTTGTAAATGCAATCTTATGCTGACTGGGCACATCTAAAAATAGACTAATTTTCTTGCTGTCAAAACTAAATACTCTATTTCTTTCTGCCCCCCTCTTTCTCTCATACACACACACACACCCTTTGTTTTATCTTGACTTAATACTATGCTTTTATTTTTACACTGTTCTCTTGAAGGTGTTGTACCTTTCGTTTAACTTAAAACAGTATTTGGTCTGCACTCAACAAATAATAAGTCATAATGACAAGCACCCAAATCCAATTTGAAACCAGAAGGGGGAAATGCAAGTGGTCCCAAATGCCAGTGTTCTGTGAGTTAATTCCATCTGTGGAGGAACTGCAATCCCAGATTTTTATGTTCGTGAAATAATTCAAATGATTCTCTCCTATTTTTAACTTCTGGATGGGCCAAAGAGATTTTTCACACCGAAGATTTCAGCCGTGGCTTTCACCAAGCTGAAGAAACAAGCTTTAATGTGATGATCCACACAAGACCAAACTTGATGAGAAATGTAGGGTGTTGCTATGGCAATTCTATTCATTGGAACTTTTCTATGTTGGCTTCACTCTGACATTACAGTTTAAAAGAACCTCGTGAAGAGGTGCATCGCAGTGAGGACAAAGGCAAAGCCTTCGAGATGACTCTGTCCATCTTTTCTTCGACAGAAGAGAGTGTAATCGCATCATGAAGCCACACCAGCTTGCTCAGAGGTCAGGATGCAAAGATGTTATCCTGAGACTTCTTTGAAACCCTCAGGACTCTTTCTCTTTGGCCTGATTTGGAAATTATCAGGATGATCACCAAATTTCCTATGTGAAGAATGCTGAGCTGAGCAAAAGAAACTATGAAAACCATGTCTCTTCAGAAAATGAGGATTTGTTTTGTTGTGTTATCTTGCTTAATTTTTAAGCATAAGTGTGCTACATTAAAGCTTCATTTAAACCTCAGCACATAGAAAAATGAATACCAAATTTGAATATCTCTTCTAGAGCAGAATGCAAGACAGTTTTACATTATGAATTTGCACATGGACTTTCCCTATTGGAGATGATCAATCCAACTATTTATAACAAACTCTTCAATCAGATTCTTATATCCAACACTGGGCCCAGATGTTTTTTTCTGATTAATCTCAAACCCTTTCCAGGCTACTTTATAAAGCAGAAATTGTTATCAACTTTATTTTGCATGTTGTTCAGAGAGAAATCATCATAGAGCTAAGGTTAATCACCTAAGAGGGGAATCTGGGAGTTGAAGCCAGAATCAACATTCCAGTGTGGCCAAGCAGCAGGAAAGGGTTCTTAAGCTTGAAGAGGAGATTTGTCCAGTTATTTGGGGGGCATTACTCTTTGGAAAAGTTTAAAGAAGTCTTAATGGGAACCTGGCTATTTACTGAGAGAGGATTACTCTGGTCTGGCTTCTGTTCTTGCCAGACAATCTCTCATTCTTTCAAATACTCTTGATACTATCTGTCATGACCTGGTGCAACCACAGGAGTCAGCAGACAGAGTCATACTGTTTAGACTTTCAGCCTTCAAAAGTATATGATAAACAAGCTTTTTTAAATCCAACCTCTGAAATTATTGTTATAGCAGCAGGAAACAGTCTAATATAATAGGAATGTATATATAGCTATGTGTCTATTATGCATAGTTGACTGAGTGTGGTTCATATCTAGGGTATCCTATGTGACATTGTAAAGCATCAGAGTTATATTTAATAGTAAAATTAAACAAGCCTTTAATCACAGAAATTGTCAAATATACTCATATTCGCCAACCTATGAAAGTTAGTCTCTTCTTTTGGGAGAAAGTAAGCATTATTAAAATATCAGCTGAGACAAGGAAGCCAATAATGTTTTTCTATATAATGCTGGGAATAAATTATTCATTTTATAGAAATATAATAAAGAAAAATTGAGGCAGTGTATTTATTTTGATTGGACATGCCAAACATGCAGCACCTAAGCAAAAAAAAATTCAAAAGAGCAGCTCCCTGATTTATATCTGAATTTTAAAATGCGTGTGGCCGGCAAAGTGTGGAGTAGATAGGGGTGGTGGACACTAGCAGGAACATCCCAAGAGCTCAATAAGTATAGTGCTCTGTGCAGCTGGGCTCCAGCTTTCAAGAAACATGATAGCAGGCATCAGCATAATGGCCGAGTGCCCAGAGCTCCTGTCCCTCGAGTCTGGAGATAGATGCACCCTGGGAATGGAGGAGCCCATGCTTCCTCCCTGCTCTTTTGGATAATCTCCCCTCATGTTTCCTTCGAGGAAGACTTGCTTGAAGGACACATTTCAAAGCCTTGTTTCACAATAAAGGCTCCATTATAGAAAAACTTACAAACTCCTGGGTTTATATGGTTTTGATGAAAAAATAAAATATGACATACCATATGCACATATAAATGAAAAGAATATACAGATATAAACATGATTTATGTAGAAAATATAAATATTTATGTATTTTATGAGGTGTATTTTAACAAAACATTTGAATTCTATACATGAAAGTTATAAATGAATATTTTGATAAATATACTTTAGTGTATATGTAAAACAGAGAAGTAAAATAATGTATAAGCAATAATTCACTGGGAAATAGATCATAGAAATCCAAATTTTCTTCTTATTGTCTGGCATATAATGTGGTTCATTATTAAGTATATTCTACATATTAAATGTATATTTTATATACAAAATACACATTTTGTATATAAATATGTGCATTGTTATATATAAGTATATTAAGTAGATTTATGTATTCCAAACTAGCATTGAACTTGATATGCAGTTTACAATGATATTAGGCTGCTGTTACTGATCTTCCTGCATCTACCCCCTGAGTGTCAGATGTACAGACTCATGCTGTCAAACACACCTTATACAATGGAAGGGACTTAACCCAGGATTTTGTGCATGTTACCCAAATAGTGTATTAACCCAGTCATGTTTCCAGCCCTCCAAATTTTTCTCCTTGAAATAATCTATAATTTTCAAACTTTGCACATCAAAAATATTGCTTTCATCAACATAACTGAATTCAACTACTGTCTAAGTGGCCTGAGGAGTTAGTTATCAATGCTCTGATTTGACCTCAGAAAGGACTGTGATACAAGTTTCTCTGGCCTCAGACTGATATTCTGAAAACAACAGTCTTGTCAAGAGTGTGTGTTTCCAGAGGGGCAAGGTGAGGTGAGAATGTCTTTCCTCCACACTGCCCCAAATTTCATGTGGACGAGAGCGCAGTGAGTTTATTTAGGTCCCCATATCAACTTATATATGCTTTCCATTAGCCTATGACTGCCTTGTGATTAATGTAGGGTCCTAGCTAAGTCTTGACTCCTAGTCATTGAATAAATGATTGGAGGAATGAGCAAATTGAAACATAAGAATGACTGAATTTCACAGCAGCCAATTGAGAATTTTCTTACTATATTTCACACCATGTTTTTCAACAATTTCAGTATCCACCATTTAAAATTCAAAGTTTATTTTAAAATAAGTTTTATCTGAACAATGTGGTACAGTCAGTGGCAGAGTTAGTCAGATCTTTATAAGTTTCAGATCAGTCTAGTCTACATAGTGAGACTCTGTTTCAGAAGAAAAGGAATGACTTAGAATTCTTTTTTATTAATTTCTACATATATTTTAAAATTCAATTGTCACACTCTTTGTATCCACCTAAAACAGAAATAATTTATAAAGAATAGACTTTTATTTTAAGAAAAGAAAGTATTTGATTTTTGGTTTTTCGAGATAGGGTTTCTCTGTATAACAGTCCTAGCTGTCCTGGAATTAGGTCTTGTAGACCAGGCTGGCCTTGAACTGAACTCACAGAGATTCACCTGCCTCTACCTCCCAAGTGCCGGAATTATAGTCATGCGCCACCACCGCCCAGTGGGAACATTTATTTCTAAAACTGAGTAAGTCTGTCTTATGAAATCAAAATGGCCAGTTAAGTGGGAAACATGGATCATTTGGTATTAAAGTCTTACTTTGAACTCAGTACAAACATGATAATGATATAAAATTTAATCAACCCTTCTGAGCACTTGGGATGCTGAGTCAGAGGGACAATGAATTTGAGGTTAGCCTTGCCTATATAGTGAGATCTTGTCTCAACCAACAAAGAAGAGGTAAAAATAGTTATTGACTTTTAATAAGGTAATTTACTAGTATATCTTATATCATTAATAGACATTGTCAGAGAAGCCGAACAACTGGTACTGAAGAAATATGAAAATCACGATATTAATTGGTATATGCTTATACACAGAGTTCTCTTAAAAAACAACTATCCGTTTCAATGCAAATTGAAAATGATACTATTAGCTATACATTAATATTTCAGGGATAAAATGAAATAAAGCTACAATTTCAGCAGCAATACATATTGCTGAGCATGGCATGGCAATCCATACCTGTAGTCTTGACACTTGTGAGGCAAATCCTGAAAATGGATTTACGGATGGCCATGAGATACCATATGGGTTCTGGGAACTGAACCCTCATCTGGAAGAGCAGCTGTTTTTATTAACTGCTGAGACATCTCTCCCACAACCTGCTTTTCCCCTTGAATGCTGTCTATCCCAGCCACTTGCTGCTGTGTAATACTAAAGAGCCATGCAGTGGAAATGAATTTTCTTAGAAAATTGGTATTCCCACATTAATCAGGGAAATTCCATTTGTTGATAGTGCAATGTCTGTGTCTTCAGCACTGGCTTCTAGTTTCAACCAAAATGATGATGGAAAACAAGTAGAGGTTGGACAATGAGGTCAAAGTGTCATTTACTCTCCCCTAACTGTACACGTGCCCTACAGCGACCTTGATTAGAATCTGTCCTTCAGTAACTATTGCATGATATTCTTTCACCAGTATAGAAATTCTTTAGTTCCTGGGCTGTTCATGTGATGAATGAACAGGCAGTTCCCCAGTACATGTCTCATCAAATTGAACTGTTATTTAAATCAAGCATTGCTATTTAATTTCCAATCATTTATAGTTTATCCCTTCAGCTGATTGTAGTTTTTGGGAGGATCATAGAACACGCATGCATCTCATCTTTTACCCAGTCCCCACCCTTGGTGAATTGTAGGTTTTTTTTAAATATTTAATAAATGCTGGTGGGTGATATGATACGATAAGGTTCAAATGAATATCTCAAATGTGACCCTAGTCTCTTATTTGTCTTTTAAAATATAACTTGATAATATAATTTTCAGTGATTATGCTCCCTGAAAAACATAAATAACTTAATATGTCCACTACATTGATCTACAAGTTTCATCATTTAAACACTCAGCATTTTAACTAAAATGTACTTAAACACAGAAAACATTTCTAATACGACAGGTTTATACTATGGATAATTAGTGACGTTTGCATGCAAACTATAAAGCAGTCAATATAAATATTCTCTATAGAGCGTCACCAATATCCTAATTGTGAATGAATATTTAATAAAAATTGCATTCAGGTAGTAGATTGATTTTTGCTTAATTTGCATTTTTATCCAGTTAAAAAATAAAGATAAGATGCTAATATTTGGGAAGCACTGGGTATTTTCTACTTACTGAGTAAGTAATATTGGCCTGTTACAAATCAATGTTTAGTTCTACCATATCTTTTTTAATAATATGGACAGACATTCAGGCAAAAGACTTCATTGTGACACCAATATAGGAGTGTGGCTCTACTTGCAAAGTCATCTGTCATGTTTTATCACGTTAAGTCTTCCGTCCTAGGAGTACTTTAAACACCTTAAAACACAGGGAACGAATCATCGTGCCAAATCAAAGGGAAATCAAGTTAGCAGCATCTGCTCTACCGCGTTGATTGTTGTTTCTAAACCCAAGGAAACAATGTGTCCATGGCACTTGAACTGGCATGAATATTTCATTGAGGGGAACTGGAACACATATCTAGGCACACAGTGAGCAGGCAGCACTTGGATCACTCAGCAGCCTTTCGTGCCTCTTTCCTTTCACTCTTTCTCTGAAGCACAAAACAGTGTAATAGCCCACCGTTGAAGGATTTCAGTATAGAAGACAAATAGGAGTTCTTCCTGATGAACACTTAATACATTTCAGAAACCTATCATATATATTGAGTTCTTTAAAGCCAACATTCATGTTTAAATTGATGACATCCTTGAAAGCTCAGCTTGCATATCTTTATAGCAAACACTGTAATTCCACATTTTTAATAAAATGTATAGAAGCACTGAAATTGTAGACTACATTTTACAGCAATTATTTATTTATTTCCAGTATTTAACTCCTTGGAGAAAAAGAATCAAGGGAAAGTGGCTTAGTAAATCAAAAATTGAACAATCAAAGTAAATGCTTCCTAAGGTTTTGGAGAAATAAGGTGGACTTTGGAAGAATTCTGTTTCAGAAGAGCAATCTCTCCTGCCCAAATGTAGCCAAAAGGTACTAGGGGAAGATAGCAAAATCTCTGGAATAAGACAACAGAACTCTCGCACACTCCTTTGTTTTGAGAGTGCCGAAGCTGTGATTCACTTAGATTTCCAAAGTAGACACCTGCCCAGTAATCTTTCAGCTCCCACCCCTCCCCAGTTGCTATTCGTACACCAGCATATACTTGCTACAGTCATTTTGTTATTTTCTTTTGTTCTCTGTTATTATAGGCAAAAATTACCCTAGAATTATTGTTCTTTTTGTAGGTATAAAAGTTCTCAGGCCCTTAGATTTTTTAGAAGCAAAGAAGAAAAAAAAGAATTGAAATGATGGTTTGGAATGGAAATAATTATTTAAATTGCTTTAATCTCAGGAAATTGAAAAGACAAAGTATATTTTCATTTAAGAGTAGCTCATTTTAAATAAGCCCCTTCAGGAATTGTTTTACAACTGGCCTGACCAATGTCCACTAGATGACACTGTTGTATAAGCACAGTAATAGGTGGCACTCACGCTGACAATAACTAGTTTATCTCATCTATATACATATATATGTTTAGATATTGTCAGTATCTCTTTCCAGATGAAACTGGCTTAGCATTTTTAATTGGATATGGTTGATAACTATAACTTCACGTGATTTAGGGTGAAGCCACCTACCTACAAAGGTTAGCATGAAGGAGAAGAAATGTCTATTGCAGTATTCATCTCTTCACAATAGAAAAAAAAGTCTTTCCCAAATCTACATATTTCCCAGTTAAAATAGACCTCATTGTAAACTTCAGTGGTGCTGTGTTAGACCACTGACCATGACTCTATCAAGCATTGGTTTTTCAAATAGCGTTTTGTGAACAATCTTTTCTTTCTCCTTTCCTGAAGCCTCCATCTCTTCTCTTGCATATTCAATGCTTCCTTTTCATTTTGCTTGCAGACTGAGATTCATTCAGGTGCAGGCCAAAGTAAGGGGGAGAATCAGTTGTCTTAAGGCTCTTATTGCCAAGCTAGGAAACTTTAGCCTGGGAAAACTCAGAGCAAAACAGACACTGTGCTAATGCATCTGTGAAGCCAGAACCACTAGACAAACTGAACACCAGGGACTTTATGCAAACGTGTGGACACAGATACCCATGCAAAGACTGCATATTTGTGTCTGTCATGTGAATTACTGTGGTGTTCCTCAGAAATTAGAATTCCTTTACAACAACAACAAATCACTCTTATGTTGATGCTCAAAATCATTGATTGTTAAATTAAGTTTATTTGCTCTGGTTTCATTTTAATGAGACGGGTGAAAAATAGAATGTATTATGGACACTAATCTCATACTGTTTATCTGAAAAATCTCAAAGGAGGAGACTGACTCAAAATGAAATTACTCAAAGTGTGAGTGAGATTGAAGTGTTTGATGGCATGTGACATGTCTCAAAGGCGAGTGCATGTTGTCACCTCTTTTTTTTTCCTTTCAAACCAGACACGCTGAAGCTGGATGAAGATATGTGAGCTGCCTTTCCCTTCAGCGGGGAGTCTACCCCATGTTACACTGCACCAATGCAGGCTACACTATGATACCTCAGTGGCTGAGTCTCATCTACACTATGCTCTGTCCATTGCGCCGGCAGATCCAGCTCCCAGGCTATACCATTACATCCATGACAAGAGGCAGAGAAACAAGGAGAAGGGAGTCTCATGTTAAAATCTGTTGATGAGAATATAGACATCATACTACTGTGAAGGCATTAATGTTCCCTTAAGACACAAATTAGAGGTTTGAACAGATGATTTTTGTACCAACCTATTTTTCTTTCTGCTTCATTTCACTTCCCTGAGTCTAAAACTTTTTCTGTTTTCATTTCCCTTTCTGAATACTCCAAAAGGATGTACCTGCAGTGCAAACTTAACTGAAGTTATAATCTCACAGACAAGGGTTTCTTTTTTATATACCAGATCTTCCATTCTGAATACATTATATCATCCTATTGAGCCTTAGAGTCTCCTGCACATAATATTGCATCACTTCCTATAAAGATGCCATAATATTGCGATAACTATAAAGCTATTACTATAAAGCTCATGGCAACTTCTGATGTACAGTGGGTATACACAAAGTACTACTTGTAGCATGCTTCAAAATTAAAAACATAATAAGTACATACATATATCCATCTATCCATCCATCCATACATTCACAAATAGAACTTTTGGATAAGCAGGGGTTAGGAAGGAATTCCTCCAAATTCACTCTAAAACAGTGGTGTTCCTTTAACTCTAGAAAGACAGCAATGATGCAAGGAAGAATGAGCTGTCATTAAGTTGAAGTAAACCTGGAAATGATGTGCAAGCAAAACTGAGAATGGCAAAAGAATTAATATATGACAAGGAGAATTACCAGGTCTTGAGCGAACAGTGGTTGTTGGATATTTCTATACATCATCTCATTTAACTCTCACAAAATCCCGGAGATGAGTTTTATGGACATTTATTTAGTGTAAAAACCTGAGGTTCATGTATCCAAGTATCAAGTGTATGTTTTCAGGGCCATTGCATGGAAAAATCTGGTTGGATTTTAAAGCACATTTTTCAAATGCCACTTGGCCACGCCTCTCTCATTGCAGTACAGATAGAGCAGGCTGGACTCCTGTGTCTTTGATTACACACTGATAAATGTGTTGAAAAAAATTCTTAAACACTATGAATGCATTTTCCTCTATCAAAAGCATATTTACTGCTGGTTAGTGGTTCAACCTTAATTATCAAAGGGTGTTTAACTCAAAATGGAACTAACTGCTTTGTGGATTACAGAACCTTGATTCTGTAGTCCTATGAAGTAGTCTACATAAAACGAGACTCCTTTGATCTGATTTTAAATTCAATACAGTTCTACTGCCTGTGATAGCAAGACATCACATCTATTCTCATCCTGTAAATGGCCTAAATACAGGTTTCTATAACAAATTTACAGGAGGTTGGCAGCCTCTATATCTGCTCCCTGTGAGCTGTTGGTGATATGAGTGGCCCTGCATGATACACAGTGAGTGTATGTTCCAGCACGAGTCTCAGAGATTCACTTATATGCATAAGCACATGTACATGTAGCCCAAATTCCCTTCCTCTCTATGCTGTGAATACCATTGGTTAATAAAGAATCAGCTTTGGGCCTAATGCAGTGCATAATAGGGCAAGGCAGGAGTTCCAAGCAGATAGAGGAGGAGAGAGTAGCAGAATCAATGGGATGCCATGTAGCTACCCAAGGAGACAGATGCTGGAATCTCACCAGTAGGCCACGACCTCATGGTGATGCACAGATTACTAGAGATGGATTGATTTAAGATGTAAGAGTTAGCTAGAAATATGCATAAGCTAATAGGCCAAACAGTATTGCAAATAATATAGTATCTGTGTGATTATTTTGGGTCTGGGCTGCCGGGAATGAATGAGCAACATCCATTAACAGAGGGCCTTCATGACATGAAGGTCACTGTGTTTACTCATTTTTTTAAGGAGGAAAATCTAATTTCTATTTACTTTCTTTAAAATTTTCCATTTCCAGTCAAATATCTCCAGCAAGTCACCTCCCTGCCTCCAACCTCCAGCCACTACTATTGTTGCTCATCTTACCATTTAGTGATATGTCTTCTACTGTTTGTCTGCACAAGGTACTAGATGTTTGATCCACTAGTATGGTAGAGTTGAGTGAGAGTTGGGGTCAAACAGAAATGTTTAGATCACGGGATCTTCTACTCTTGGGATGGATTGATAATGGTTTTAGAGAGTTAGCTCCTTTTAGAGTAAAATTTCTAAAAAGAATGACTCAGATCTCTTTCTGATCTCTTGTTTCCTACCTATTTGGTGAATTCGGTGTCCCACATCTTCTCTCAGCATAATATTTACTATGAAGCCTTTGCTGGAGTCAAATGGTTCTCAGTCTAAGCATTTGATTCTTCAAAACATTTACTAGAAACAAATTTCATTTTTTATAAGGCACTCATCTTGTGTATTTTAATATAGCAGTGGGTAATAAATCAAAACACTGTAAGATACCACTAGTAACCTATGGCTGCTTATTTTTCCATTTAAAAATTATTATATATTTATCTTGAAAACCATTAGGCATAGCAAATATTGGGTAATTATAGTCATGAGAAAATAAAAAAGTAGAATCTCTTCCCAGGGACCTTTGGTTCCTAAAAGACATATTTTAGTGCAGATAGCTTTGGGTGTGGCTGAGGTCAGCAATCTGATATTATTCAGGCAAGAGGAGAAATTTGGAAACCATAACTGTGTTATAAACATTATTTTTATCATCCTTATTTCATATAAAAAGACATTTCATAAGACTACTTTCCACGGGCTTGTCTTTGGTTGAGAAAAGAATAATGTATGTTTAGACAGAGACTCTTCTTGAGTATAATTATACTTAAGAGCATTAAATAAGTAATCTCAGTTCTTAAGATTGACATTATTTGTGTGACATTTCCATAATTAGAAGATGCATATTTTCCTAAAAAAAAAGAAAAGAAACCTTTTATGTTGAGGATTCTGAAGCATCAGTATGCCCAGATGAGTAAATAATTCTGCTTACAGAGAGGAAGAGGGGCATCCAGAGCATTTCATGTCCCAAAAACCATGGGGGTAACATGCCTTCTAAACATTAAAACATTTTAGAATTTGAAGTCCTCGATGTCTCTTCCACACATACATTGGAAATTTCTTAGCAGTGGGAAATTTAATTTAAATAAAAACAAAAATGGTTGGAGGTATTTTCTTGGTATTTAGCCTAAGATATATAAGATGATTATTCTTATGAAACTAAGATTGTAGAAAGTGAAGGTTTGATGCTGATCATAAATACCAAATCATCATAAAAATATACACACATTTTCATCATTTGAGAGCTCAGATTTTTAGAGGAGCATGGATACACACAACTTTTTAAAGAGGAGAGAACTATTTTATTCCAATGATTCTGAAGCAGCAGGAGTGTTAAATATATGTATTTGTGTGTTTATATGTGTATCATATATATATATATGTGTGTGTGCACATATATGCATGCTTTCTAATTTGTTCTGGGTATATGAGTAATTCACATGACAAAATAGTCACTGGACATCTGAGGTTTTACCAGGCCACTAGAAGACTAGAAATAAATGTTATTTTGGATTTTTTTTCTGAAGATAGAGAGAGAATGTAAGTATACAAACATATTTTGGGAAGTATGAGCCAGTAACAAATATGTATATTATTGTCACTTTCATAACATCATATAAAGTGGGGTCAGAAATATGGTTTGCAAAGAAAGTAAAAAAGGAATTTTTAGGGTAGCCTTAATGCTATGCGTAGTGTAACTCAGTATTTTTTTTCTGTATGGATTGGTTTTCTCACTTCAATGACAAAATACCCCATGAGAAACAATTTAAGAAAAGAAGGGTGTATTTTGGCTCCTGGCTGAGGAAACAGTCTATGGACAGGAATGGGGAAGCAAACAGTCCCCTAGCTGTGCTGCAGAAGTGGGAGGCATTGAGTATATCGGCTTCACTGGAACCAGAGAAGAGGAACAGTGCCATGTGGAACATGATCTTCACTGACCCTTTGTATTTCATCAACAATGATGCCATCCACATCCAAGGTGACTCTTCCCTCCTTAGTTACATAACTCAGGGAACAACCCCACAAATATGCCCAGAAATGTGTTGCTTTGGTGATCCTAAAATCAGTAAAGTTGATAATGAAGATTAGTTGTCGTATTTCACAGTCTAAATGTTGCCATTGGGTGCTTATTTTCTGTTTTGGGCAAAAACAACTGAAACTGAGCTTCTGTGTAAGAAAAACAGCCTTTGAACACTTTGAATGCTAGGAGCATCCTTGTAAGGTTCCTATCCCTGTAAATGTTCTCTTCTCATTAAAATAGTATAGCCAACTGTCTGTCTGTTACAGATATGCTGATGGCTTTCCTCCTGCGAGGAATTGAGCCTTGACACTAAGTGGTCTATTCCTCAATATTTATCTCTACCTCATTCACTATAAACTTCTCTTGTTTGCTCTCTCTCTCTCTCTCTCTCTCTCTCTCTCTCTCTCTCTC